>OX031017.1:1277235-1527235 GCA_943736025.1 Tenthredo mesomela
ATTAAAAGAAGAAAAAAAAAAAAAAAAAGAAGAAAGAGACGATAAAACATGATTATTGAACAGTTGGTGTGAAATGAGAGTAATGAAATGAAATGAAATGAAATTGATATCATCGTCATTGTCATCGTCATTATATTTCATATTTTATAAGAGACACGTAGGTCTTGCATACTCAGAATCTCGGAATGATTTTTTTTTTTTTGCGAGACCCCAGTCCAAAAGAGTAAGAAAGAAAAAACATATAAAAAAAAAAAAAAAAACTGAGAAAAGAGAAGAGAAAAAAAAAACAACTAGAAACTACATATTTCTAAGTAATAGACTAGAGCATTTATTTGTTAAAACACTTGTTATAATACATGTATTATAATTTATGATACCGTCATCTGTAAATATAGCTTATAAGGATTAACTAGACTAATAGATATTTCAAATAAAAACATGATATAACTAAAATTAATAGTTGAATTATTTTATTTAAATTCAGATTAACAATCCTTAATAATATAATAATGATCTTTATTATTCAATCTATTAAAATTATGTCTGATTTTATTTTGAAAATTGATAATTTCAATTATTTTCATTATAGTCATTCTATGCATGTAGTAAATTATAATTATATAGTAAGTCAGGCGATAAAGAGATTTTGAATTTATTCCCGCAGGATTTTTTTTTTTTTTTTTTGGGTATTGCCATCAATGAAATCGGGGAGAACTGCGCTACAATGTTGTGTAGGTAAGGTTACCATTCGGGTTGTTCTAGTCGGTAACATAGAAATCTTGAAGATACAATTGGAAACCTTAGAACCTCGATACGCCAACTAGTGGCAGAAAATAGAACTACTCAAAGAAGGCTCCAGTAACCAATGAGAGGGCTTAGAACCTCGATACGCCAACTAGTGACGAAAATAGAACTACTCAAAGAAGGCTAAAATTTCAAAGTCACGCCCATTCCAAGGATCCCAATATATTATAATATGGTCCGAGGGTTAGTTTTGGCGCAAAAATTATGCGCGGGAATTTGTTTGAATTTAAATTTGATTAGTTAGAAATATTCATACATCGTTTGTCTTATATAGGTACCGCTACCGAATGACTATATGCTTCTTATAATCCACAAAGATGAAATCGAATGATTAATGAGCGAAATAAGACCAAAAATAAGACGTCAACGAAGCCCTTAACATATAGGGAAATAAGAAACAATCAGCAGTTAAGTTTAGGAATGATTATGGGTCATTCGTTTTTATTTATTATTCGTTTAGATACACTATAAGCTTATAAGTATAAATATAGGAGTTACATTATACCAATTAATCGAATGCCCAATAATTTATTAGCACAGCATACTATAGATATATACAAATAAAACAGAACTAAATAGGTATATTATTATCATCTTTATCGATAATTTGTCAATTTCTTTTACGATGTGTCTGTTACTTTTGTTTCTATTGTGTGCACATGCTCGCACCAAAGAGGATTGCTCGCACAACGCGCGTTCGGTCAAAATGTCGAATTCGTATAAATAAAGCTCTATTGTACACAATAACTTCGAACTATATTGTATATGAATATTATATTCAAATCTATAGATTATTCGTTAGATTACCTGAAATTATTCGTTACCGCAGTTTATTACTAGAATTTATTTAGTTTTGTTTGTTCTGTTCATATTACTGCGTGTGATACAACTATTATATATTTATTTTATATATATATATATATATAGTAGGATATATAGTACTGAGTAGGATGTACACTAAACGTAATGGATTCTGATCCGGACGAGTTGGACAATTCTAGAAACAGCCAATCGGCGCTCTGGATTTTTTTAATCCAGAGCGCCGATTGGCTGTTTCTAGAATTGTCCAACTCGTCCGGATCAGAATCCATTACGTTTAGTGTACATAAGTGAGGGTACGTAGGTGAGTAAAATCACGTCAAGTGGACGCGGGATTTCCCGCACTTGTTTCACAACAATGTTTTTCTGGCAATGAAAATTTAATATTTATATTTGGATAGAAAATTAAAAAATACATTTTATTCATTTATCACGATAAGTTTTTTGTTTTTTTTTTTTTTTAGTTACATGCGTCATACATTTATGTTCAACATTTCGCAGGAAAATTTTACTGCCCGTCATAAGTTTGAACAATATCAATTTTTAAATATGTAAGGTGTACATTTATATGATTGAGTTGTAAGAAAACAATTTCTGATTAATTAACATCTTGAAGACTTATTATCTATAAATAAACTTTGAGTCTATACCCGAGGCCAAAACATCAACCTCAATTATATATTATCTAGTATACCTACTATCACAATCAACATGGCATCATTTATCGCGTGTCTCAGACTGTGCTTTCGTAATTGCACCCGTTGCAATTAATATTTGGAATCTGCCAAGCAATTTAGGCGTCACTACTTATCCCTGTCACAACTAGCCCCTAGCTCCCCCAACATTCGTCCAGCGAAATATCATTAACCCAATGCGGACTGTGTGGACTAATTCTAACAACTAATACGCTGGGTGTAGGCTTGCCACAATGCTTCCTTATATCGAACAATAGCTACCAGCTTATCATCAGCTTCTGTAACCCCTCTTCCAACAACTGCCAGATCTGCCCCAGCACTGACCACTGATTCTGGAGTATTGTACCGCTGTCCCAAACTGTCCGAAGACTTGTTCAATCTAACTCCTGGTGTTAGCTGCACCAAGCCTGGATCATCGAACACGTTAGACTGACATACTAAGCCAGCTACCAAATTCGAAGATCCTGATAATAGAACAGAACTTGTCACGTAATCTCCTGTTGTAAAAGCTCCATCAGTCGACATTTCTGTGACCAGAAATATTCCACGATCGTCTGGAATTCCTTTCAAACCATCTTGGAGGCCGGAAATGACGCCCGAACCAGAAACCGTATGAGCAGTGACAAAATCTGCCCATTCTGCTATTTTATGAACCCCATTCCTATATTGCAGAGACACAGTGTGGCCGATATCTGCGAACTTTCGATCTTCCATTAGTAAAAATCTGTGTTTCCTTGCCAGTTGTTTTAGTTCTTCGATAAATTCTTTTGTAAAATCTTCAAGTGTGTCAATATGTGTTTTGAGAACAGCTATATGCGGCCCCGCCAATGCTGCCAATTCTAGAATTGCATCTGCACTGGTCAGATCAGCCGCTAAACACAAGGTGGTTTCCTTCACGGACATTATTTCAAAGAGTTTCGCAACAGCCGGGTTTTTAGCCAATTTTGCTCGTGTCACAAAATCGAGTTTCAACCGGCTTGATGAATTTTCTGTAAATAAGAAATCAATATATATATTATTCTCAATGTTCTGATTTGCTGAATTTTCGAATGCGCAGTTTTGAGGAAACTTATTCTTGAAAATTTTCGGACATCATATTTTGACTGCTAAATCTTTTAATTACCTCGAATTACCTCGAATTACCTCGACTATCCCATACAGTTTGGTTCAGCTCGACATAATTTTTCACCCGTGCAACTGTAGCCTGGGTAACTTTACCCGCATCCAAAAGATATTTCATCAAACTCGTCAGGGTATACAAGCTTCTCATCCGGATAGCATTGGCTTCTAGATTTTTCCGGCCACCCTGCTCTCGATCCAGAATAATGATCGCTTCTTCGACCTTTAACCCCTCGTTGATTAAATCTGTTGCCGTTTCCAAAATGCTGCTCCCAGTGGTCACCACATCTTCGATGATGACACATGTCTCGCCTTCCTTGAACTGGCCCTCAATCAATTTTTTTGTTCCATATTCCTTTGCCTCCTTTCGCCTTATTAGCATCGGTATATTTGCCTCCACAGATATCAGAGTCGCAATGGGCAAGGCTGTGTACGGCACCCCACAGATTTGAGAGGCATCATTACCACTCTTTGACAATGTCCATAATAAACTGGACACTGATTTCTGAAATTTTAATAAACGTCTTATTACGTGTTAAAAGAGTTATCAATATCGTGGTTTTCGAATAGCCTGTCCAGGTAGCACAAAATACTCTGACTCTTTGAATGTCCGTTTTGTCAGTGAAGACTCATAAGCGGACATTCGACGACATTCAGTCGTCGTTTCGTCGATTGATGGACTGATGTGCGGGGGGAGGGGGAGATGCCCGTTAAAAGCGGAGCTCTTAAAATTAATATCCAGACTTTCAGATGTCGCTCATCGCGGATTTCTATTTTCCATTTGAATAGCATGGGATTTTTTTTTTTTTTTTTTTTTTTTTCCAGAATCTGGTAGCTCACAAACCAATGAACAAAGCCGAATGACTCATACATATTTTCATAGGAAATTGAACACTCTACAAAAAGTGTCTCTTATCATTTTTTGATAAATTAACTGCTTCCAAAGTTATTCAAGCTCAAAGTTCAATTTATAGTTGAGTCGACTACTTTTTTTTTTTTTTTGTAATTTGTAATTTTCTTTTTTTTTTATTATTTTTATTTTTTTCACACGTTTTGTAGAGTGTTCAATTTCCTATGAAAATATGTACAAGCCATTTGGATTTGTTTATTGGTTTGTGATCTACAAGATTCTAAAAAAAAAAAAAAAAAAAAAAAAAAAACACCTGCGTGAATGGAATATTATAATAGCTTACCATCAACTGCGGATGAGATATGATGACCCTCAAATCAAAGTAGACGGGTGTGCGTAGGCCAGCTTTTGTAATAAAATCACCAAATTTAACCGCGTGGATCTCGTATAATCGTACAGCCAAATCTTTCAATTGATTTTCCATTTTGTTGAAAGGGATGTTTACAGATGTAATCGTATATCGTTTAGAATAGTTGAACCGTTGTGAATAATGACTTGAAATAGAAAATAACGTACTAGAGTTTGAAAATGAACGAATTTAAACGTTGGATAAAGACTAAGTGCAGTAATGCGAAGTCGGCAAGTCGAAAGGTAGTATAGCTCGTAGAAGTAAGTGTTGAAGTGCTGAACTGCAAGTGCAAGTGTCGCTCCTGATGAGCAGTGGGCCTTATATACGATGAATCGAGAGTCGGGGTTGTGGGGGTCCGTAATTAGGCCTCTGCGTAGGGCTTCGAGTTGATTGGGGCACGCCGTCACGTGGGGACCTTACTCGTCCATGATTGGTCCGAGGCCCAGGGTGATTTGCGTGGGATTCAAAATTGTGTGGGTGATCGTAGCCCGCCTTCACTCTGTTTGTAGTAGTGCGTCCATGCATTTCTTGGAATTTCATGGGACGCGAAATCGTGCAGTGGGTGATCCTAGCTAGCCCGGTTATTCTCTGGTTGTAGTAGTGTGTCCGTGAATTTTCAGAATTTGAATCCTCATTCGTCCTTCGCAGGTATATCCCTGTCTCCTACCGCCCAGCCCTTATCCGCTTTGGCTTTCCGGGTAAATATTCGTTCTCCAGTGTTATAAATGTTATTTGAGACTCGATATATGGCCTTCTGTACCTGCACGCAAAAAACAGTCTTGTCGAATTTACTCTATGAGCAGTGAATATACGGACAGCACTTTTTTGCAGTAGAAATCATCACAATTCTAGTATTGGGTACATTAGAGCAAGTGGCACTCAATGTCTATACGAGTGAATGTTACCACAATCGTGATAATTTATACTGAAAAAAAGTGCTGTCCCTATATTTATTTTTTACCTTACATAGGTAGTAAATTTGACAATTTAAGCACACCGACAAGCGCCCGTTCTTAAATCGCACGTTATTGAATGAAATTAAAATAATTATAACAAGAAATCTAAGCATTACCGGAAAAAACGGCTAAGGAAATTTCGATCCCGTTTTCGATCAAGATTTACCCTGTAAATTATTCGTCGTGAATTCTGGGACACCCTGTATAAGCATAATATAGCCCCGGGTTCTCAGAGCCAACCTGGCCCTCAGCGGAAATTACTACGACCGTAAAGCCCCTCTCGGCCTACCTGAAAACGGTCACTTTGTCCGTACCGGAAATTTCGATGGTAGGGTCAGACGTGCATTCAGGTAAAATAAGGGGGAACTGAGGGTTGTGCGGTCTATTTTTCAATTTTTCCACTGGACAATTATTCCAGGAAAAAACAGAAATGTTCCAAGATTCTACGTGCTCATGTTCATATCCTTGGTCAGATAAGTGCCGAAGACGCACGCACTCGCAACGAGTTAGTTACTCACTGTACTAGGATTCGTACTGGTAAAAGGGCCGAGTAGATTTACAGTGCTGGCTTCTTGGCCTACACGGAAAAAACAGTGCTGTCGAATTTACTCTGTAGCAGTAAATATAGGGACGGCATTTTTTTTGCAGTAGAAATTATCACAATTCTAGTATTGGGTACATTAGAGCAAGTGGCCTTAAATGTCTATATGAGTGAATGTTACCCATAGGCGTAACTAGGGGGGGGGGGGGGGGGGGGGGGGGGGGCAGGATATTCGAATATTCGGCCCAGAAAGACGAAAAAAAGAAATTGAAAATTTCGGATATATATAAGACTTGACCTTAAGAAGGGTAAAATCGAATTTCGATCGGGCCACCCCTCAAAGTGGTTTGAAATAATTGAAAAAAAAATGTCCAATTTTTTTCAATTTTTTTAGTCCATATTTACCACCGCTACAAAGCCTTACTTTTTCCCGTAAGAAAAGCATTGATTTTTCGAGGTTTTTAATACAAAATTCGTACTGGGTCTGAAAATAGTTGTAAAAAATTTCCAAAGAAGCAAAATGGAGGTGAATTCGTCCACTTTAAACCGCCGCTTGGAAAATTGGGCTATCTCTATTTTTGACTCCACTATCTAACTTTTAGTGCGGCAAGAAATTTTGACTAGTAAATACAAGCTTTTGGGATTGGTCTTAAAGAAAAAAGAAGTTCTTCGTCGAAAATAACAAATAGAAATTCGATCATCTCATCTTCCTTCTTATAGTATTTTGGAAACCGGTTAGAAAAGATTTGAAAAATGTTGAAAAACGTAATTTGGAGATCTAAAATATGGAAAGAATTGAATCGGAGTGGTCGTAGAAGATTGAAAATTCTTTGTGCAAACTAATTAGTCGTGTGAAAAAATGTAAACCCAACCCTCAGGAAAAAAAAATAATCAAAAGTAAAAATAAATTAATAGTAGATTACACGCCTAGGCCAGTAAAGTAAGAAATGTCTCAGATCACATGGAATTGTCGGCCGAGGCGAAGCTGAGGAGAGAAAATTAAATTTAAATTACGTTTTTCGAAATTTTTTAAATCTTCTTTCAGCGGTTTCCCAAATACTTAAAAGGAAGATGAGGTGATCGAAAATTTTGAATTTCTATTTGTTATTTTCAACGAAGAATGTCTTTTTTCTTCAAGACCAATCCCAAAAGCTTGTATTCACTAGTCGAAATTTCTTGCCGTTTAAAGTGGACGAATTCACATTCATTTTGCTCCTTTAGAAATTTTCGACGACTATTTTCACACCCATTACGAATTTTTGATTAAAAACCTTGAAAAATCAATGCTTTTCTTATGGGAAAAAGTAAGGCTTTGTAGCGGTGGGTAAATATGGACGCGAAAAAATTGAAAAAAATTTGACTTTTTTAAATTATTTCGAACCACTTTGAGGCGTGGCCCGATCGAAATTCGATTTTACCCTTCTTAAGGACATGTCTAATATATATATTCGGAGCGATATATCGTAGAGTGAAGTAAAGGAAAAGGCCAGGCCCCCCCCCCTAGAGAAAAGTCCTAGTCACGCCAATGATGTTACCACAATTGTTACAAAATATTTACTGCTGCAAAGTAAATTCGACAGTACTGTTTTTTCCGTGTAAGCCCTAATGAGTGTGCCGATCCCTGCAGGCATTGCATGTAATCTCATGACTCATGACAAGCTTGGGCCTAATGGTCGAATTTTATGTATGTATGTGTGTGTGTGTTTGTATAAAGTTGCGTATCTGCCTGTCTATATTATGGTGTTCAAAGTCGAATGAGTATGCTATAGGCTTTTAAGCTAAATCCAATATAAAGTATAACGGTATTATTAGGAACCGTATTTCCCATTAGAGCCAATGCCGTTCTGCCGGGGATTTATTTTTCTAGATCGTCCGTTATGAAGAGGGGTCCGCTATTAGGAGGTGTCCGTTAAGGGAAGTTTCACTTTAACACGTTAATGAGTAGTATAATATGTATGGTAATCTAATATCGAACGGATGTATGTGCGACCAATAATATTTCAAAAACCCAGTTTTGAATCGGACCAGACGCACCCCCTTACAAAGATTGCAAGAAAAATACAAATAATTTCAGGCGCAATTGGATCGTTTTATCTCAATTAGAAGGCGTGCCTATATATAAAGTGGGCCTTTAACAACGACAAGTAACTCGCGCGAATTCTGTCAGCAGTGATGGAACGACGTAAAACATCCAAAACGGCCGAGAATGATCACTCCAGCAGAGAACACCTGATTATCTCCAAAAAAAAAAAAAGCACTTCGCACACTTAGGGTAATCTATTATATTACGCTCTATTACAAAGCATCAGTACTTATGGCATCATTGCTTGGGATGGTGCATACCACAATGCTCTTATTTTGCTTAAATCATTTCAAGACAGAATCATAAAAATACTCTAAAGACAACCAAATCCAAATTTTTTAATATACAACGAAAGACTATATAATATGACAGAACTTTGCTCATTCAATTCCATTCTGTTTCCAGACTTCACGTGTTCCGAAGACGAGGTCGCCTAGTTCCAGCGAAGGAGAGTATGCGGTACCACTTCTTCGTCGATTAAAAGAGAAAAGCAGAGCGAAATAGAAACTTCATATTTCTCAGTAACAGAATTGTTATATTACATGTATTATAATTTATGATACCGTCATCTGTACATATATAGCTTATAAGGATTAACTAGACTAATGGATATTTTGAATAAAAACACGATATAACTAAAATAGTTTCATTATTTTATTCATAAGATTAACAATCCTTAATAATATAATAATGATCTTTATTATTGTGTCCCGTAGTTTCGATTCCTACATCTTATTCTAATGATTATTGTGTTCGCTGATACTAATTTGTTTTAGTTGTTAAATAAGAGATAGTCATTGTATTATTTAATCTAATAAAATTATGTCTGATTTTATTTACAAAATTGCGAATTTCAATTATTTTAATTATAGTCATTTTATGTATGTAGTAGTATTTATAATTATAGTAAGTTAGGCGATAAAGAGATTTCGAATTTATTCCCGCTGGATTTTTTTTTTTTTTGGGTATTGCCATCAATGAAATCGTGGAGAACTTCGCTACAATGTTGTGTAGGTAAAGTTACCATTCTAGGGTTGTTCTAGTCGGTAACATAGAGATCTTGAAGATACCATTTATGGTCCGTGGGTTATTTTTGGCGCGAAAATTATGCTTGGGAATTGGTTTGAATTCAAATTTGATTAGTTAGAAATATTTATTTATATTCTTCTATGATTCTGAACAATAGTGATATGGCTTCAAGCGACTAACATTGAACTGTCTATTGAAGCAAATAGATAACATAAAATATGACTTATGAGATAATGAAACAATAATATATAATATAAAAGCAATATAACGGTCACCGACGTGGGGATCGTGAAGGCTTGTTATTTTAGAAAATAACTGTTATCAACTGTTTATATAATAAAATGGGAAAAAGCCTATTCACGATTCACACGTTAATGATAAAGAAAAATAATATTTGGTCTGAGGTTAATAATATAAAGAATTAATTGAAATTGAAATTCTCTTTCTTTTCGGATATTTATCCGACATATCTTACACCTATATGGTTAATAATTATACGTTATAACATTAATTATTGGAATGAAAGTTTCAATAATAAATGAAATTAAATTTAGATGGATATTATATGAATAAATGCAGAAATAAGGTTTTTAGGGATAAACCTTTAGTTACGCACGTAACACGATTGTTCATTTCTTTTCTGATCAGTGAATGATAACTAATCGTATAAGATACTGGAGAATGAATCACGAGATAATCGTGAATATATATATGTATATATATTAGGGTGGTCTTTAACAGGGGTATTTTTCAATTTTTTTTCGCTCCCAAGGGTTCAAACGGTTCCCTATCAAGAAAAAAAAATGTCATAAAATTTCAACGCTCTATCTCAATTTTAACATGCCATTTTTTTTTTTTTTTTTTCTTCAATTCAAATTCAGTTGACCCAATTACTTCGCACGCTGTTATTTGGGATGTTGAAGTCGAGATAGAGCATTAAAACCTTGTGACAATTTGTTTTTACTTGAAACGTAACCGTTGGAAGCCTTGGGAGCGGAAAAATTCAAAAACACCCCTGTTAAGGATCACCCTAATATATAGTAGCCCGCTAATATATATAGGGCCCCGACATTATAATAAACTAAATAGAAATACAAATAGTATACATATAGGTATATAAAATAGTATATAATAGGTATATATGTGTATTAGGATGGGCAAAAAAAAAAAAAAAAAAAGACTCATTTTTTTTCCCTTAGTTACCATGAAAATATTATTCAGGATGCCGAAAAAAAAAAAATTCTCTGAAAGTTTGGCTCTCAATATTAATATTAAGAGGTGGCTCATCGTGATTTTTGGTTTCCTATTTAAATAACACGAAAAATGTTTTTTTTTTTTTTTATTTGGAATTTTATTGCGTTCTAACGAAACATCGTGTTGTAAAAATCAATACATATATTCTTGTAGGAAATTGAACGATCTCCAAAAAAAGGTCTGATACGATTTTTCGCTAAGTCGAAGAAAAAGTCGTCATACTATATACCGTTTGAGGTTGAACTTTAACCTTTAATAACTTTCAAACGAGTGGACTTAGCGAAAAATCATGTCAGACCTTTTTTGGAGATCGTTTAATTTCCTACAAGAATATGTATAGATTTTTACAACACGATGATTCGTTAGATTGGAATAAAATTACAAATAAAAGAAAAAAAAAAAAAAACATTTTCCGTGTTATTTGAATGGAAAATCAAAAATCACCATGAGCCACCTGTTAATATTAATATTAAGAGCTCAAACTTTGAGAATTTTTTTTCTCGTCATCCTGAATAATATTTTCATGGTAACTAAGGAAAAAAAAATTAGTCTTCCCATAAGAATAACACAGGAAACATTATTTTTATTCCTTCTGATTTTTGTAACTAACGAACGATACGTCGGACGGTAAAGTTCTTGGTATGATTTTGCAGAGAATTGAGCGCTCTAAAAAAAAAAAGGTCTGAATTCATTTTTCGGTAAATCAACGACATATCGACATATACGACATATCGTTCGTTAGTTACAAAAATCAGAAGAAATAAAAATAATGTTTCCTGTGTTATTCTTATGGGAAATTGAAAAGTGCGATGCGCACTATGTGCAGTTTATCGGAATATCACAACCGATTACTCACTATGTAGTGATCCTTGACCGCACACCGCGCATCGTTGGTTTGGTGTTATTGGCTAAAAAAGTAACAGAGATACACATGTTAGACTCATATTAGTAATTTTGAATTTCATTGCACACAATATCGCGAACAAATTAGCTCACCGTGGCTTGACTTTTTAAAATTTCGGCCACCACTGCCCGCATCTCCATCCGCCCCTGCCCTTCTATGTATTTGCGAATATGATCTTCCGGGATGGTGAGGTCTTGTATCTGTAAATTTTGAAATTAAAGAACCAATCTCATAACTAAACGTCTTGCGCGTTTATTTTAGTCTGTTCTATTCTATACAAGTTAGAATATTGCAGCTTACTTTATCCCAAAAAATTATACGATATGCCACATACAGTGCGCCATTGTTCGCTGTGGGGTTCTGTTGTACGCAGTCTGTCACGACCTGCACGGAATACAAGATAAATTACGTAAGAAATAATAAAACTTAGTCGAACCTAAAATGTATATTATATTTCACACTTACGAATGGTATCGTATTGTTGAGTGCCGCGTTTATGGACCCCCGGGCAAAAAACCAAGCGTTATGTTGTTGGCTATATGCCCTGTTCGAATCGTAGATAAATATTCGTCTGAAAATAAAAGTATATCATTAACCGGCAAAAAAAATAGTATGTTACTAACTTAGGGAGGGAAAGTAGGCTAACTCAAACTGCGTGTGAGATTGACCAGTCGAAAACTAGTACATTTATTTATTGTTCAAAGTAAAAAATGTGCTTTCGGGCAAAGCGGGTAGAGAGACTTTTAGTTACTTAAGGGTACTCACGAGTCATTTAGAACAGCCAAGGTCCAGTGTTGCCTGCAGAAAAAAATTCGTTATGAAAAATGAAGGATGATAAGATAATAATAGTACAAGAGCCAGTCACTGAGATTTTTGTCACATAGCAATATGGCTAAAACCGCAAATGTGGGATCGATATAGATTATATGCCCCTGTACCCAAAAAACACGATTTACAGAGTACAGACAACTTGCGCGTAGCGTTTGTACCTGAGCGCATTTTTAAAAATGTCAAAAAATCTGACCTAATTAGTGACTCATAGCAATATGTCTGATTTTCGGTATGTATTTACTTGATAGTAGTGAGATACCGAGAACACAGTTTTCAGATACCCATAGCGTAGGGCACAACACTGAATTTTGGGTGTAAAACTCTTAAATTGGGAGTTAACTTCCAAATTTCGAGTGTTGAACTCCCAAATTGAGATTTGACTCCCAAATTTCGAGTATCGAACTCCCAAGTTCAGAGTTGACTTCCAAATTTTGAGTTTCGAACTCCCAAATTGAGAGTTGACTCCCAAATGAGTGACACCCAACAGGAGGGTCAACACTCAACTGAGAGTCAACACCCAAGTTGGGTGTACGAAAGTACACCTTAGTTGAGAGTCACTAGTAGTCACTTAGGTCAGATTTCTGGACATTTTTTGAAAATACACTCAGGTCAAACGCTATAATTGAGTACATACAAAATATGAACGTTTAATGAATGTGAACATACTTGATACAGATAGGAAGGCCGATTTTTTTATTTGAGGCTAATATTTTGAAGCATTTCGAAGCTGCCTCGTCCGCCTCAGATTCGCTTCTTAATTGTTGCCATATAATGGTCTTGATACATTCGAAGTCTTGTTCCTGTGTCATAGAAATGAAAATGAAAATAGAGTTTATTAAGGGCAGGGGGGGGGGGGGGGTTTACTTAATTTTCACCAACCCCGTCTATTTTCTTGAATTTCTCCCCAACGGGACCATAAATCGAAATCCCCGGTGAAAATGATTTCCACGAAAAAGTACGCAAAACTAATAATAATTTCTATACGAATTGAAAAAAAAAAAAAAAAAAAAAAACGAATTGTGTAGTTTTGCATAAAAAATCGTAATTATTTGTAGTAAATCGTATATAATTATGTGAAAAATCTTTGAAAATCGTGGTTTATCTTGAAAATTCGTATTCTTCAATAGCAAATTTTAGGGAAAATTACAAATTTCTATATACGCAAATTAGGACGAATAGCTGTACGAAATTCTTACGAATCTCTATAACAACAAACTACGAAAAAGTAAGAAAGTTTGGGTGAATAGGTCGAAGTTGATCATAAATTTCGTTAATTTTTCGTAAAATAGTGAAAAATTTTTGAAATTATGTATATGTTTGGGTGAATTGATGGAGTGAAGGGCGATTCCGGAGAGTTATATAACAGGTGCTTCATATTTTGGTAAAATAGAACATCCCTATAAGTTTGATCAAGCGATTCATGACCCGGGGTTTTGGTCGACTCCTATAACTCCTATAAGACATTCAGAAATAGTACACAGTTTACAAGAAATAGCTTTCATACCTTCTGCTTGGCGGCTAGGCTTACAGCCAAATCTACGACATCATCGAAGATGAGCTCGCCTGGGTTCAGTGAATCCAGCACGCTTTGATTCACCGTGTTTTCCTCCGTGCTGGAACATAAAGACAGATATTTTATTATTATGGAGTCTATATGACATAGAATGACCCGATGATGAAAATTCGGCATATCCTATATATACTTACTCTACGATGAAATTTTTGAACGCTTCTGCGAACGTATAGCGGTTCAGGAGCTGCGGCTCCTTCGGCATCTCCGGGGCAACGATAATGGTTTCGACTCTCGCAAGTACGTTCTTATAGCGTGTGCTAATTTCCTCCAGTTCCCGGAGACAATCTGCTTTTTCGGCTTTTTCATCCCCTCGCATCTTCTTCGTCAGTAGAGACACTAAAAAAAAAAAAAAATGTTTGATTTCCATGTACTTTTCACATATACAGACAACATGAAAATTTGAAGAAAAACAATCAAAGTGCTTACGTTTACGTTGAACGATTATTATCTGAGATTTCAGTGGTGACGTTGGAGTTCAACGACAATGAAGACATGAAAAATAAGAGATGAATGACGATTAGTCTAACAATTAATCATGATAAAGATCGAAGGAAATTTTACTGAAATTCTGATTGTTATAGTCAGTATCCTTACATATTCTGCTAAAAGTAAGAGGATAGGAACGGATAGAAAATTTTGGATAGAAAAAGATAGACATTTTATATTCTTGAAAACTACACAATTTGCATCCGTCACACGCTATCTTGTTCTATCCACGACTCTATCAGCTATATCGGCATTCACTTACCGATTCCAAAATCGGCTCTTCATCTTCTGAGCTGCTGGTAGATGGTACAGGCGTGCGTCGTCTGGAATCAACAAAATGACAAATTAATCATCAATTTTCAGTAAGTATCCTTCGGATGAAAATTCGATGATCGTTTGAATATGATCATTTCTGGAGTAAATTGCTCGAGAAATTTTAGTCAAATTCTGATTTTCAGTAAGTATTCTCAGTAGACCGGTTAAAAAAAATCGACTATTCTTTTTTTTTTTTCAATTTTCGCATTGAAATACTTTCAGGGGGGTGAAAAAATATGCCTGTTAAAAGCGGAGCTCTTAATATTAAGATTTAGAGGTCGCTCATTGCGGATTTCTATTTTCTATTTGAATAGCATTGGAATTTTTTTCTTTTTTTTTTATAATTTTGTAATTCACAAACCAATGAACAAATCCAAATGACTTATACATATTTTCATAGGAAATTGGACACTCTACAAAAAGCTTATCTTAACATTTTTTGATAAATTCACTCCTTCCAAAGTTATTCAAGCTCCAAGTTCAATCTATAGTTGAGTCAACTATTTTTTTTTGTAATTTTTTTTTTCCACAATGATAGATACATTTTTTAGAGTGTTCAATCCCCTATCAAAATATGTAAGAGTCATTTGGATTTGTTCATTGGTTTGTGAGCTACGAAATTCTGAAGAAAAAATAAAAAAAAAAAAAAAAAATTCCTATGCTATTTAAATGGAAAATAGAAATCCGCGATGATCATATTAATGATTTTTATGAGATTTTTTCAGTAAGAAACCTAAATTTTCAGAGTGGGACGGCCATGGGATCTCACGTGAGCTACGTTCAATTGATAAAGGTCTGATGATAATACTCTCTTTTTGAAATCCAACGGAATATTTTCATTTCTCTAACCGTGCACAATGCATGAAAAAAAAAAAAAAAAAAAAAAAAAAATAATGAAGCCATCGTGCGCTAATTACGGTAAAAATTCACTGGTTCTTAGACTACTAGTAGCGTACTGGAATTGTACGTGCCTATAAGCGTATAGCAGCGTACAGTGAACTATTAATCGAAATTCGCATTCTTTTCTCCATCACATCGGGCGTTTATATCGATTGAAAGATTCGCGCGTCAGAATCCAAAAGTTTTGTGATTTTGGTAGCGATATATATTTATCACAGTCGTAATAAAGAGTTTCCGGTAGATATCTTACAAGGATTAGATACATAATACACCTTGTAAGCACCTATACCGTAAAATATATGCCGAATATAATCAAAACTTAGAAACGTGTGCCCTCTTGTACCTTATGAGACACACAATCATCGTGTACCTCGAAACACTGCTCTCAATATTTCAAAAAAAAAAAAAAAATTTTAAATCACTTTCAACGAAAGAATAAATCCCAGTAGGGTTTGTCATGAATAGGTTGTTCTCCAAAATGATATCAATAACAAGTCAAAATGTTCAAAAATGTCCATTTTATAAGCAAAAATCGAAAAATTGTCCCAAGGTACGACACTTTCCCTTACCGCAGGTATAATAATGTATTTCAAAACTTACTTTGACATGTTCTTCTTTTTTCGTTTTTTCTTCAAGTTGTTTTTTTTTTTTTTAGTAGTTAGCTATAAGACCCTATGGTCTAAGTACTCAATAAACTTTAGAGATTTTTCTATTCCTTTTCTTTAATTCCCTGAGGACACTTCCGCACTTTTTTTTAACTCCTTCTTGAGCGAGAATCTGTTGCGAGTGCACCTGCTTTTTCCTCCGCAGTTATCGTCGGTATATGTTTTCGGTAGGTCTGTGATTTCACATGCACTACAACGTTCGCTATTCAACTAACTCTTCTTCTTCTTCTTCTTCTTCTTCTTCTTCTTCCTAATGGATATTCTCTCTTGGAAACTAGTGTTTAAGAGATGTACCAAAATTCAACTAACTCGCAACTAACTCGCAACGGGGCTCATTACGCTACCTAACTAGAGTAGGGGGCCCCACTTCGTTCCCAACATGCGCAGATCTTGCACGCGCTTGTAAGTTCAGACCACTGATCTGGGTGCCGGTTCAAATTGGGGCTTTGTTGATTGGTTGATGGGGGGTGACTTCGCGTCAACTACCCAGACAGCATCAAACTTCAAAATATGTCCTATGGATGTCCTATGAACATACCGATGTCCCATAGATTGTTCAACAAATGGTTCAAGGAATACATTCATATTAGGCTTTTCTTTCCCAAACCAAAGACCTGCTAGAATCAACTCTTTACTTCTGATATGGAATGGCACTTTATCGCTTATAGTTGCCATTGGAAAACTACAGTATTTTTTTTTCAGATTTTTAAATCGTGTCACTCATTGTGAAAATGACTCTCGAATACCGCAGCTACGCGTCCGCTGAGTAGCGGCGAACAGCAGTCTAACGCGCGCCATTACGTTCCACGCGGCGTCGACTCGGAATTGGCGTGCGCCGTCAACTTTAGCGATTTTTTACTCGAAAACAAAAAATAACACGTTCCTAAATTTAATTCACAGGCTACAAGTATAGTGCAAAGAATATGAGCAATTCCACGTCAGACCGGACGCTTTCTGACCTCGATGTTACCGATTTCGCAATGATTTTTTTTACGGGTTCTATGGAACAAATAAATTGGTCAAACAATTTTTTTTTTTTTTTTCTTTGGCCCCTATTTTCCAAGTTACACGGAGGTGAAATTCAGGAAAAAGAACCAAAAATCGAAAACACACTCCTCTTCAAACGGTCATATCTTTGATTGTATTCATCTTAGAGACTTCATCCAAGAACCATTTTAAAGCTATTGAATGACACTATTATAATATATTTATTTAATTTTGCGGTAACAAACAATTCTATTTGTTATTGTTCGGGCAAAGTATAATCGATCGCTTAGATCAGCTGGCCGGCCAGTACCTATCGAAGGCACACACACCATCGTGCAGTGTTTACCTGCGTAAAATCGTACGCCTAACGTCTCATTGTGCGCACCGAGCGTAAGAACTGTTCAATGTATGTATGTGTGTATTCCTGCGGACTAAATCAAAGTCCATATATATGTAAAATCAGTATATATGTCTCAGATCTCCCTGTGGGAAACATTGTAAATTTCTCGGCCTCGTCGTCAAATATCTGTATATATATATATCTCATCGTGAGAATTAAATAAAGACACGAGTTTTAAGTAAAGAAAAAGAAAACCCGTGTAAGCTTTTCTTAACCACATTCATCCCGTAGGTCACTAATCCTAGGCCTCTCTCTCGCTAATTCGTTCACCCATATCAAACGAACCTCTTTATCATCTCTCGCAACAGTTAAATTATGAACAAATATATTATTCAAACGTGATTTTCAAAGCAAGGGCCACGGGATACCATTCTCAAAAAAATATAAGCGTATTCCTTGATCAATTTTCTACAAAATCGTTAAGTCAATTTTATGGAGAAACGATGGTCACTATATGAAAACGATTTATTTATAAGCGACGGCGCGCGCTGCCACCGAAAAACCGTACCCGAGCTGGGTCTTTCAGCGGCAGCGCGCGTCGTCGCTTATAAATAAATCGTTTTCACATAGTTTCCATCCTTTCTCCATAAAATTGACTTAACGATTTTGTAGAGAATTGATCAAGGAATACACTCATATTTTTTTGAGAATGTTATCGCGTGGCCCTTGCTTTGAAAATCACGTTTGAATAATATAATTGTTTATAACAAATAGAATTGTTTGTTACCGCAAAATTAAATAAATATATTATAATAGTGTCATTCAATAGCTTTGAAATGGTTCTTGGATGAAGTCTGTAGGATGAATACAATCAAAGATACGACCGTTTGAGAGGAGTATGTTTTCGATTTTTGGCTCTTTTTCCTGAATTTCACCCCCGTGTAACTTGGAAAATAGGGGCCGAAAAAAAAAAAAAAAAAATTGTTTGATGAATTTATTTGTTCCATAGAACCTGTAAAAAAAAAAAATCATTGCGAAATCGGTAACATCGAGGTCATTTTTTGATTTATTTTGTCCGGTCTGACGTGGAATGGCTCATATGTCAGTATTTGGAGGATGTTTTTTTTTAATTATTTGGAACCCTTCTAGGGGGCGAAGAAATCTCAATTCGAAAATGACCAAAATAAGGACCACTCTAATATATATAATATAAGGAATTATGCGCATTTCATTTTCTTTTCTTTTCTTTTCTTTTCTTTATTTCTCTGTTATTTCTCGCTTAAGATAAACCAAAACAGGGATCATGTTGTTTGTGGGAACCCTCGGGACGGAGAGTTTGTCTATCTTATTCATACGGGTAGTGTTACCTAAGAGCCCAGAGCTAAGTTACGTACGATAGCTAAGCCACACAACGAGGCGATACCGTTTTGCTGACTCAAAACTATAAGCTCAATCCAAGCTCTCGTTCTTCAACCAAAACTAAATACAATTAAAAGTTTCATTTAGGTCAAAAAGTATGCCTGTTAAAATATGAACTCTTAATATTAATATTAAGAGTTTGCGCATCGCACTTTTCGATTTTCCATAAGAATAACATAAGATTGTTTATTACATGAATTTAAAATTAATAACATGAAGGGGTGATTCAAGAGCTTCATAATGAGTTTTTGGTGATGTCTGTACGACAAAGGGAACCGGAGATATTAACGTTTAAAGGAGAGCGCGATTCCGATTTTTGGTGGTTTTTTCGGAAATTTTTGGTGGTTTTCTTCAGAAAATTTGCATGATTCAAGAAAAATTGGTCTCAGAGAATTTCACTTCGCTCGAGAGATTGTCGGTTGTTGAAAAAAAAAAAAAAAAATGCTTGGCCCAAGTTATTCTTTTTTACTGTGTGTAGAATAATGAGGATCGCTTATGGTTCTGACCAAGGTGCAGGGGAGAAAAAAAGTGCAGAGGTATAGGCATGCAGGTTTGATAAGGAGCCGTGGGAACGCTGTGGCTGTGGCTATGCCAGGACGTCGCAGTATAAAGATTACCTTGTTAATATAAATGTATATATATAAATATATATAGTATAGTATTGTTACGGATCAGCGTACGCATTAGCCCATAATTATTTTTTATTTTCTGAATTCATTTCAATTCATTTCTCAATTCATTTTTTCATTATTATTTTCGATATTCAATATAATATAAAAATTAAGACCAGACCTCCCTGCAGGAATCAACACCGTCGCGCCTAGTGGATATATTTGGTTGTTGAAACAACCAAAATTTGGTCATTATACGGTCAAAGAATTTTTTTTTGTTCAGTCAACCAAAATTTTGTTGTGCTAACAAGAAATTTAGTAGTATCATCAAAAATTTTGGTTAGCCCAACAAAATTTTGGTTGACCCAACAAAATTTTGGTTGACTGAACAAAAAAATTTCTTTGACCGTATATTAATAACCAAATTTTGTTTGTGAAGAAATTTTTTTGTTCAGTCAACCAAAATTTTGTTGTGCTGACAAGAAATTTAGTAGTATCATCAAAAATTTTGGTTAGCCCAACAAAATTTTGGTTGACCCAACAAAATTTTGGTTGAATGAACAAAGAAATTTCTTTGACCGTATAATAACCAAATTTTGTTTGTGTCAACAAGACTTTTTTCTGAGTGAACAAATACAAGAGGCCATAAATTAAGTTAGGGTATAATGTGCTAGGGATTTTTATAATCAGGAGATACGGAGAAACTGTATCGGTGTGGTCGTATCAAATGTATCAAATGTAATCTGAGGCCCAGTTTTGATTTCAAGAGATGTCGCCGTTAAGACTGTTATGAAGTCACGTAGAGCAACGATTCCTAGTACTAAAGACTTTTGCTGAGTAGGAGATCGCCAAGTGTATAGACTCGACTCATAACGACTTCATCGATCCAGCGATCCCGAATCTCCCTAAAATAGTAAAGAGCATCCGGAGGACCCAAAGGATCCTCCTTAAAATAGTAAATAGATTAACCTGGATAAATATATATTCAGGCATAAAAGATTAGGAATTCATAAGTATAATTTAAGTTAGATGTACGAAACTGAGTCGACCATAACTGGTGACCACGTGAGCCTTATGGCGTAAGGAGTGGGACTTATGATGACAGGACTAGCCTATAAGAAATTAGCTTAAGGATAATCAGTGCCCTGATTGGTTGAGACTCTTAGATCCAAAACTGTTGCAAGCGCGCGGAGTAAGGAACTGCATGCACCATCAGCAAATTTTAATCTCGGTACCTCGGGTCCAGAGACGCGTAGCTCGACACACTCGTTCGTTGAATCGCAGGTAGTGAGCATTGTCCGGAATGCTTAATTAGAGCGTCGGTGATTTTCATTTTTCCTGTTATTTCGGAATTAATTCATCACATTCACATTATTTTTTTCAATTCAACTCAATTTTATCGATTCAAAATAATTATTTTTTTTCAATCCAATACGATTTTTTTTTATTCATTCAATTCGTATTATTTTTTTTCACCGTAATTCACGCTGATTTAAGTGATTATTTATCGATCATTTCAATTCATTTCTTTATATATTTCCTGTTATTCCAAATTAATTTGTTCGATACAAATTCACGTCAGTTAAAAAAAAAAAAAATATTTGTACGTCCTGCTAAAGTTAGAATCTAGTAAAAAAATCTTATTAATTATTCTTCATTCCTCGGATATGTCATTTAAATTGAATTTTTTTATTCACAGTGCTCGGGATAAAAAAAAAAGTGAAAAAAGTGTCACATAGTGTTACATAGTGTTACATATAGTACTTTATTCCCGGCTCAACTGTCGCCACTTTATTGACCTAAAGCGTGGGAACCACGAAAAAACGCTAAAATTTGCGGGAAAAAAGTACTTTTGAAAAATGATTTTTTTCAAAAGTACTTTTTTCCCGCAAATTTTACTTTTTTCCCGCAAATTTCACTTTTTTCCCGCAAAAATAAATTTGCGGGACAAAAAGTACAATCGGGAATCAAATGCCACTTTTGTCCCGCTTTTCAGGTCAATAAAGTGGCCATTACAGTTGAGCCGGGAATAAAGTAACTTTTGCAGGAAAAGTGAGTTCGTAAAAAAAAAAAAAAAATGACTAAAAGTGACAAAAGTGACACACTATGAGCCCTGAAATACTACAGCTGGAGTTCAGAGCATGCAGACCGCACGACGTTATCGACGTTATCGACGAAGAGACCAGACCCACCGGCCGGTATGATAGAGATGAGGATGCTGTGGGGAAGGAATGAAGAAAGAAATCATCTTCGGCAAGTCGCATGCATTTAATTTTCATTTTTTATTTTCATTTTTTATTTTCATTTTTTATTGTCATTTTTTATTTTTCCAAATTTTTTTTATCGGTGTACCTACTACTTATTCGAAATAGGGTAAAACGTCCAGTGAATGACCGATTAGTTTCATCGATAGATAATTATGTTGATTTAAAAAAATAATCAACGAATCAATGAATCCTAAACAACAGCACTCTTCTAATTGCAGTTTTTCATTCAATTACGACTCTTTTTTTTTTTTCGTTTCTTTTTCCTTTTTCTGATCCTCCATTTTTTCTTGCAATTTCTCTTTTCATGTACTTATAAAAAGAAAAAATAATGATAATAATACGATCGTCAAGATACATAGTTTACCAAATTTGAATTTTTCACTATTTTATGTAGTTAAAATCCAGCAAAAATCGTGTAACAATTAATTTAATTATTATTTTCAATATACAATTTTTTTTTAATTCGTTTAAAACATTATTTCTTCTCGTGCCGGTCATTCACTGCGGTATAGGTGGTCACTGACTGGACGGTTTACCCTACGCAGTTGTTGTAATTGGAAAACATTTTGCTATGGGGACACCATGACATGATTTTATATAAATTCTGTTTCAGTATTATTCGACGAATAATACTTGTACCCTCCAGTGAAAAAATGGATTAGATCAAATTTGATCAAATTTGATCCAGTTAGATCTAAATTTTGGGAAAATTGGATCTCAACAGATCTCGAGAGATCTCACTACATTTACTTTGATCTAATTCGCATAAACGTATACAAATGCAATTTTAAATCTAGTCAGGTCTAAGTAGATCTTGAGAGATCTATTGAGATCTAATTTTTTCCAAAATTTAGATCCAACTAGATCAAATTTGATCAAATTCATTGATACAATTTGATCTAATCCATTTTTTCCTGGGCTATTTAAGATAAACTCCGATGAATCGTTTATTGAATGAAGGGTGACACGGCAAAATGGTGTACTAAGTGCCATCATTATGATTTTACAGGAGAGCAAAAAAAAAAAAAACTACCCCGAAATTCGGTTAATTCATGAAAAAAAAAATAGTGAGATAGTACTTTTCAGAGTTTTTCGGGGTCTTTCAAATGGAGCAAGAGTTGAAACTCCCCAAGGCGATCAATGAACCGGTGTAACAGCGGTGTAAATTGACAATCTTCTCAGCTCTTTCTTTTGGAATACTAGAAATAAATAAAAAAAAAAAAAAAATAGATAAATAAGAATAAAATATAATATAGATATAGAATATTTATCACAATAGAGAATTAGATTTCTTTTCTTCACACCTCGTCATATGACAATTTACAATTAGATTTCATTTTAACATACCTCGTCATATAACAATTTATGCAGGTCCTTAGAGGGGAGTTCTTCAGTATTACTGCCTTTCCTTTTGCACACTGAACTTTTCCCCATTCTGTCCGGAACCAAAGCTGTGTTTCAGGAATATTAATTCCTAATAAACTATTCCAATCGAGTTCAGAAATTAAGACTCCTAGTCGAACTGCGTCCTCATTCAAAGGCTCCACGATTACGAATGACGCTATCCTTATACTTTCTTCCCCTTACACTTATTTCCCCGGGAATATTGTATCACTAGCATCACGGGACTTCATTTAAATCGGTCTGAATGTATTCGTCTGTACGAAATTATCGAAAAATGACGTGGGCGTTAAAGATATTGAAAATTCGAAACTTCAAGGATCGCATCTACTATTTATTATATTTTTGAGTTTTCTTGTTTATCGCACATGATATGAAATAAACAGTAATGAAAATAATCCAATTATGAACTTTAATTATACGCCTATAAAATAATCAAAAATAATTATAGACACAGCGATAAGCGTTTAACTATATACGACGATAGTAGATATTATATAACAATCAATTGAACAAATACAATAAAAACTGCATTACCCCCCCCCCCCCCCCCCCCCCCCCCCCCTTATCGGTATTTTTCTTTATTGTGCTTGATGAGGTAGTCCTTCCTATTGGTTTTGAATGAACAGAAAGTACGTGAGCAGGCGAAAAATTTATTTTTCTGATGAACATCAGAATAGTGCATCACGTACTGGTGCTTTCTCTTGTAGGACGCGTTTTTTTATTTTTTCTGATTCTCGATCTGCTCCGTGATACATTCTCAAGTTTTCGTGAAAGGTTCGCAGTATTGGATTGTAGGTCAGAATCTCCTGTTTAAATCCTTCATCTATCGGATTTGATGTCCAGTGATACCTGGAAATGAGAAAGCGTTCCGAGTCAGATTAAAAAAATCAACTTACACATTTTTCAAAGCAACAAATTCTATTATTTGACTCATCTACAGTCATTCGTCAGATTATCGTCATTTTTAGACGTGTCCATGTTCGAAATGGATATCGTCGCCATCATCAACGTCCTTGCAGGTCTTGGTCTATAGTACACATGCGAAATTTTTCAACAATATACGGAATAATAAAAAATTACGTACGATATGATCAGAGAATTACCATTTATTTGATGTTCCCCTCGTATTTCTACATGATCTACTTTTTCGAATTTTGAATTTCATTCGAATATATTTGTTCATTCGAGTATTTGTATTCGAATGTTTGTTCGCGATATTGTGTGCAATAACAAACTAGCTCACCGTGGCTTGACTTTTTTAAATTTCTGCCACCACCGCCCTTCTATGTATGTGCCAATATGATTTTCCGGGATGGTGAGGTCTTGTATCTGGAAATTTTGAAATTAAAGAAGCGGTATTATAACTAAACGTCTTGCGCGTTTATTTTATTCTGTTCTGTTATATTCTATACAAGTTAGAATATTGCAGCTTACTTTATCCCAGAAAGAAGGGGCGCAGTTCTTCGGGGAAGTGTCACCGTGATATTGCACGTTTTAGAATCCGATTTTTTTTCAGATATTTCATAACTTGTACTTACTATGTCCTTTGGGACCCGGAGTTTGGCCACTTTCCGAGTGGGGACTACCTGAAAGTTCATTTGATCAAATTATTAACTCTCTAAATCTGAATCAGTGAAAACTACTGACCAATCAGTGAATATTCACTGGTTTCCAGTTATAAGTCGGTCACTGATTGGATCAGTGACCGACTTATAACTGGAAACCAGTGACTATTCACTGATTCAAATTTAGAAAATTTAGAGAGAACACAGTATGAAACTTCAAGACGTATAGGGATCAGGAGTGGAGCCTTGCTATGCGCTGTTCACCATTGACTTGTTCTTGTTCTTTTAAATTCGGTGTGTCCGATGGTGCGATTTGTGTGCAAATCTGTTTAGGGGCAAGGATCTTAGGGTGTATAAATTCCTTCGTGTGCGAAAAGTATTGCGTCTATTAAGGAGTTTAGGCCGAGTTTATGTTCACTGATAATTTGACCTAATTCGAAAGTATGTCGTAATAGGATGATCACTACTGTGTTCAGGTGTAATTCCTCTTCTAAACGAATAGTATCATTGCGTAATAGGATTGTTTGTGTATCGAGTTCATGCAAATGTATATTAATGTTGTCTAGCTCTTTTCGATGGGCTCCTAACATTGATTTGACAATACTCGTCTGGTTTGATGGACACTAGTAGATCAACTATCAACGTACGAGACACACATAAGTAGAACCGTAGCCTCCCCTTGTAAAATTACAACACATTAGAGCACATTCATTTGATCAAACTTATGCGATACTCGTCTCGTCGTTGTTCATTTTATGAAATTAGTTGTTGTAGATGTCGCAGAATGAGGCTTCCAGGTAGTGACCAGAAGCTAAGTTGGCGGCCAAGATGTATTTCACGGCCCTTATAACCACCCCGTGATTCGGGTGATTTGCTTTGTGGATCTTTCGACCCATCATAGTGTATGTCTTGCCACTACCTGTCGTCCCCATTACGACGGTTGCATGAATCTTGGTGTTTTCATTCATGAGCCACGTCCTTAACGACGGCGCTGTCGCCGCTGCGAAGATATCTTTTTGCGTTTCGTTTATGAACGTGGCATCAAACCGTGGTATTCGGATGTTACTGGCTCCGCCAACTGCGCCCCTGTTATCGTGCGGACTTGTTTGTATCTGAGATGGCTGTTCGGAATGCCTTCTAATGCCTTCTTTCCTTCGTGTGCGAAAAGTATTGCGTCTATCAAGGAGTTTAGGTCGAGTTTATGTTCACTGATAATTTGACCTAATTCGAAAGTATGTCGTAATAGGGTGATCACTACTGTGTTCAGGTGTAATTCCTCTTCTAAACGAATAGTATCATTGCGTAATAGGATTGTTTGTGTATCGAGTTCATGCAAATGTATATTAATGTTGTCTAGCTCTTTTCGATGGGCTCCTAACATTGATTTGACAATACTCGTCTGGTTTGATGGACACTGGTAGATCAACTATCAACGTACGAGACACACATAAGTAGAACCGTAGCCTCCCCTTGTAAAATTACAACACATTACAGCACATTCATTCGATCAAACTTACGCGATACTCGTCCCGTCGTTGTTCATTTTATGAAATTAGTTGTTGTAGATGTCGCAGAATGAGGCTTCCAGGTAGTGACCAGAAGCTAAGTTGGCGGCCAAGATGTATTTCACGGCCCTTATAACCACCCCGTGATTCGGGTGATTTGCTTTGTGGATCTTTCGACCCATCATAGTGTATGTCTTGCCACTACCTGTCGTCCCCATTACGACGGTTGCATGAATCTTGGTGTTTTCATTCATGAGCCACGTCCTTAACGACGGCGCTATCGCCGCTGCGAAGATATCTTTTTGCGTTTCGTTTATGAACGTGGCATCAAACCGTGGTATTCGGATGTTACCGGCTCCGCCAGCTGCGCCCCTGTTATCGTGCGGACTTGTTTGTATCTGAGATGGCTGTTCGGAATGCCTTCTACCGTATCCCCCTCTTCCGCTTCCGTTTGTTCTTTAAGTTTCCGCAGGCGGCAGAATAGTCTGCACTCCTTTAGTTTGGCGGTAGTTTAGTAGTAATAAAATTCAGCACTTTACTGCTTTGATAGGTTTTTGGACCCCCCCCCCCCCCCCCCCCCCCGCAAGCTTATCAACGCTACGTATAATTACCTCCAGGTATTTCGCCATTTCTGCTTTTCTTTTTCTTCTTCTTCTTGGACCAGAGTCTTCCCTTCAGCCGATCAATTTCCCTGTTTTTTCTGATCTCGTTCAACTTCTTTTTGAAAGTGGTATGCATTTTTCAGAATCAAGAGACTCGGTAGAACTTCGCGCCGAGTACAATAAAGACGAAAAAATATATATGTACAGTAGGGTGGTGGTTAGAAATAAAATTTTTCGATTCGCCCCCTAGAAAGTTTTCTCTTTGTGTAAAAACATGAGGAACATTTGTTTTTCGCAAAAAAAAATGAAAAGAACACGGCAGCAGCTTTTACTAGCGTCTTTATCTCGCAGCTATCCTTTCATTAAAAAACTTGGAAGAGGATAGCACATTAGTAATATTACCTGGGATCGAATGTATAAGGGTGCGGGTGTGAAGAAATTATGTGTTATAGCTCGGTCAAGTGATTTCACATTCTCGAAATCGGTGAAGATCTTTAAAAACTTTTCACTCTAAAGTTTGTAAAACTGTATATTTTTTTAACATCATATACACACGGTCGAATATTTCTCGTTAAACTATGTCGTCAATCAATATACAAAGTGAAATTCATGCTATTTTTCGTACATTTTCAGTATTTTTTATGCTACTATGCTTCACCGCGATCTTGTACCAGGCTTACCAGGTTTGATCAGAATGTGGTTTTATCTGGTTTTATCTTGAATAGAAATTCATACTTTATGTTCTCCCGAGTAAAGGCAGAGTTTGGCACGTCAATACTACGGAAAATAACCGTTGCTTTTGTTCGTTGACACTAAAATTTGAATATCTAATGTAATTGTACATTCATATTTTAAGGGTGAAGTCTAAAAGGACGTTTGAATACCGAAGAAAATTTATAGTAAAATCCAACTGTACTTTACAGTTATTATTTAACTAGTTCGAGATTCCATCTGGATTTCTTTTAGCTCAACTCTTCCATTTGTTGTAAAATTATGTGTAGTTAGAATAAACAGAAATAATTAATATTACTGCGAACGTAAGAACATTTCACACACGTCTAGGCACAAGTCTTGATAAATCATGTGGCAATGGCAAGATCTGTTATTTTGTTAGAATTATAAATATAATCCATCCACCAATGTCACATTCCGCGACCAATGCAATCGATACGTGTAGCCACATGAGCTTAAATTACGAAATATCCGGATATACCTACAGCTGAACGGATGTACTTCAACTTCGAATACGTGAACAGGGCAAAGTTTCACTTGTTGTCCTGCAATTCGCTGAAGAAGAGATTTGATGCGAAGTCTATTTCAAGAGAAATTAACTAGAAGCACCGCTGCGTCCAGGATTTGGTGGATTCCTGCAAATCGCACTTTATCGTGTTCAACATTCACTCCGTAATTTGAAGGCTTTCAATAAATGGAATCTTGTGAGGCACTGAAGATGGGGCGTTTCTATGCATGAAGGGGCCGAATTATGAGTAACTGCTTCCAACAATTCGAGAAAAAAACGATCAACGCATGTCATTGAATGGCTCTTTTCGTGTCGGCTGATCGATGGTCAACTCTTCGATTATCAAGCCATGCAAGTTGGCTGAAAATATCTATTCATGGTGGGAAGAAAACCTTCTGCTCATCTACATGATCCAATATACGGGAGTTTCCGGCTTGTGTCTTGGAATTCGTCTAGCAACTTTGCTCACTACGAGTTCCGGCATTCACCGCTACGTCTATTGCTTCAGGTTGGACATCTCTGCAAAAATTGAGAACGCTACGTTATTTTCTGCTGGTGATATCTACCTCCGGCATTAAGTCTCTTCCTAGACCAGGTAACGTTGCACAGTCCTGACGAGAAACACTTTGCCAATATTGTCTCATGGCTTTCACCTTTTCACCTGAAGTAACAATCATCGATCGATGCAGCTGCTGCCGTCGTCAAGTCCTGAATTAGAAGTTTTGGATCTTGCAAAAACAAAGACCATCTCAAGCATCGACCGTTGACTTCTTGAGAATGAACGTTTGAGGAAACGCCTGAATCCCACGGCTTATACCCTATTCCAAGTATATTCCGATCAACAAGACAATTCGAGTTTCCTCACTCCAGGGAATTCAATTCTAATCGGATTCGGACTCACCATCGTCCACCACAATGATAATTCGTGCAGCAAACACCGCTCGACGAAAGTACCTACCTATGATGGATTTCTGAATGGATGTGAACTTGAATATTAACCGCAATCACAGTTTGAAGATTCACCCTTCAGAAGAATGAAAATTTTCGCCTCTCATGCGCTCCAATCACTCTGGCTCATGCGCTGCACGTATCGGTTCTAATCTTGACTTGCATATAGAACGATGAATGTGATTTTTTTCTAATGTATTAGCTCGCTTAAGTTAATAGCTAATGTTGGACTGAGACAAATTTTATATTCTTTCCTTGGCTAGGAGACAAAATATAGAAACGACCAAGGTCGACTGGACCACTCAAAATTTTGGTGAAGAAAAAAAAAAAAAAAAAAAAAAAAAATCTGAATATGACATCCTCGTTCAAATCGCGACATAATTAGAGCACGATTTCTTCGAGTGGTCCATTTAGCTCTGGTGTTTTCTATATATGTAGGTTTATAATTAGAAATAAGATTCACGTTGACTACGCATTCAAAAAGCAAAAAATTTTCATTTTTGCTTGTATTACTTCTTTCATAGTGTATTCATACCAGCGGAAATTACTTATTCAGACTGCAGAAAATCATTAAACTATAAGATTGCAGGATTGGATGAAGCAAGAGCGCAAGTAGAACACATCGTTTCCAAAATATTCATATGTATGTACGTTTAGATAGAATTGCATTCGAATTTTCATCAACCCTATATCTCTGTCCAACGGAATTAATTCGAAACTGGCGACTGTTTTATCCATGCCTCAAATTGAAGGTTGATTCGATTAGTTAGACTCAATAAATTAGATCTAGATATAAAAATGATGTGTGAAAATAAATGGCCAAAAAAATGGTACAAAAAAGCGAAACAATCGCAAAAAAAAAAAAATGATTGCAAAAAAAAAAAAAGAATACCAAAAAAAAAAAGCAAAAAAAAAAAAAATTTTGAAACAGAACAAAAAAAAAAAAAAAAAATGCACAACAAAAAACAACAAAATGAAAAGACTGAAAACGGCTGAGAAAAATACAATCACTAATACACGTAACAATAATAATAATTATTATTATTTAATAATTACTCAATTGAAAGAATAATTTATAATTATTCAAAAAAATAACAAGAAAGCTTTCTATTTAATTCATATTGTATTATTTTAATAGAAATCATCTATGAGATGAATTTATTTTTAGTAAGTTATTACCTATACTGAATTAACACTTTGGCTTTAAGTTTATATTGTTAATGCTAGTTGAATTTTTTAGTTTGTATTTAGATTTAATGACTATCTTATAGATAATCTAGACTATCTAACATATGAACCTCCTATTTTGAATATCGGCCATGTAGAAAAAACAAAAAGAAATTTGCTAGTTCAAAATGCACAATTTTCAACCTCACCCTTATTTGATATTTGCCATCAGAAAGAATAGAGATTTGTAGACATGTGGTTGATATTGAAAATAGAAGAGGTATATATGAAGAATGATATTCGGTATTCAAACTCAGAAATAATTAGAATTGGATCGCGGGATGCAATAAAGTTGCGATAGCAAAGTAGTGTTTTCGCCCAATTAACGAAGATATCAGCTCACGCCTTTGTTGCACCCCTCGCCTGGATCAGATCCTATTTTAAAAAAATACGACTCGATATCACTGTCTCAGGATAAAAAATTTAGAGTATCTAATCTCAAGTATCAATCTGTGAAGATCGATTCAGTACTACTTTGAAATGAAGATTTTGCAATTGCAATAATTCGTGTCAGGTCATTTCATGGCTTGACTTGCGATTAGATCTCAAATGAGAATCTCAAGGAATTCATATGATATAGGAATGATTATGTTCGAAGAAAATTAGGATTTTAAATTCAGGTATAAATTGGAATGACAATTACAATTATAACATGATATTCATATTCTAAGGTCTACATGCCAGTGCTTCTGAACTGCAGAATCACAAACTCCTTTGCAATTGTTAATGGATTTCGGAATTTCCCGAACTGACGATAGAGAACGAGATGATAGATTGAACTTTCTCACTTTTGACTAGAAACCCACATTCTGATCATACACCTGATGATACTTCCAGTAATTATACGTAGGTACACGGGCTTGTAAGGTGATAAAAACTGCCATGAAAAATACTGATTTTGCACACAAGAGCATAAAAGAATAAATGTTTTACAAATTCGAAAAAAAAAAAAAAAAAAAAAACTATTATTTTGCATGGCTTTTTCGTTTAAAAAGTTAACGCACCGACATCTTTCGGCTTGATAGTTTGAAGGTAAAAGGTTCTTGAGAGTTGAAAAACCTCTGGTTGTTCAGATGAATAATCACAAAAAATTGGTGTCTTATAAAAATGGTTTTATACGAAAGTCGTTCGATTTTTCAATTAGAATAAAATTATTACGTAATAAAAAATGCATGGTTCCATTTAAAAAAGTGGAGTTGACGAGATACAGTATTCACATTCTCAACCGGTTTTTGGTTACTGATGAAAAGAATTTTTCGAAAACGAAATTCGCACACTGAGTTATAAAAAATAGTATATATACGCGCGCGTACGTGATTCTCGTATAGTTTCTGAGTGGTTTTCTCGATGTATGACGTGATGTGGGCTTCCGGAATTAACAAACCAACTATTGATATGAAGACAGAAATGAAGAAGGATCAGAACTCCAGATCTTGTAATAAATCGGCGAGCCACTCACACTTACATTTATCATTCGGAGCGAGCATTATCAAGTGTTCACTAGACGAGACATCATTCTCTGCCGTCTTCGATACTTTACGGTGAAAGTATTCGCGCCAGTTCCTTATCATTTGGAAAGAACCGCCATCCCAGGCCTCGGATTCTGGGATCCCTGATCGTCCCCGGACTCAGCTCCGACATTCTGTAATTTCGAGAATCGTGGTTATACATTATATTACGATTAAAAGTTTGGTGTCTTGAAATTATAGAAAAGAAAAAAAAATGATCAGATGAACCGGGATTCGAACCCGGATCCACCGGCTGCCAGATCGACGGTGTCTGTCGGTTTGAAACCGTACGCATTTTTGTACTTCATCGCGACTATAATTCTAGAATTTGAATAATTAACATTTTCTTCACTCCAGGGGTCGGAGCGTAAGACCCTTTTTACTTTTTCCCCCTTTTGTCAATACCCTGACCCTTTTAGCCCTTTTTTTCAATACCTCGACCTTACGATGTAGACCAGTAAATAGGATTCGTAGCCGTCTAGTCCTATACAGGTCTCAGTTGAATTGTTTAAATAGTTGTTGAGGCTAAATAATATAATAGATATATTAATAAAGTAGCGGTAAATCGAGATCGGTACTTACACGGAGAGAAATGTCAAGTAAATATTCCTATGCAGCACGGTAACGGTTACCATGGTCTGCATTGCTCTATAGTTAGTATACATACTAGTTTGTATACAAACTATAGAGCAATATAGACCATGGTAACCGTTACCGTGCTGCATAGGAATATTTACTTGACATTTCTTTCCGTGTAAGGAGTTCCAAGCAACTTAATTAGGAGACCTGCAGTGTTCGATCAGGTAACCTTTTATGTAGGTTGGAAAGAAATGCCAAACCGGGATTAGGGATAAACCCGGAATTCTATGAATTATCCCAGTTTGAGTATTATTCGTAATTGCAAGAAGAAACGCGATTTAGAAAAAGGGATTATCATTACTTGCAATTTTTCATCATTATTATTGAAAAAGGATAATAAAGGGTAGGAAGGGTAAACTTGAAATTTTTACCAAGGAGGTTGATTGGAAAGGTGACAACCGTCTCCTTGAGAAAATGGAGGTTTTCCCTTTAATCCCTTTACTTATTCCGTACTCTCGGGTATCGTTAACTAGGGAAAGTCCCGAAGTGCATTGTTACACTGTTAACCAATTTCCCAGAGGTCCCCGCATTAGGATGTTCACCGTGACGTCCTTTTATAACAAGGGATGTACCCGAAGTGTCTTAATACACTGTTACAAGGCTGTCCCGGCTTCACATGCCTGACACGTGACGCTCTTTCCACAATTCTTGGGGGTTTTCCCTCAATTTTCAGGGTTGATCCACCAACTTTTCACGGTTGACCCTTCAATTGATGGTTCATCCATAGGAATTGAAGGTATTATCCTGAATATTGGAGGTTGAACCCTGAAATTTCAGGGTTTCACCCCCAGAATTGCGATACCACAATGACTATTTTTATTTTTTTTTATTTTTCTTTTCGGGGGAAAGCCCCGGAGCGACGTTTAAGGGTCATACGCCCCAAGCACCTCCTCATGGGTGCCCCAAACGGGGTCATCCCAATTATCTTCCGGGTGAACTTGGACCCCCAAACGTCCCTCCATAAGCCACCTTATCTTGAACATATCAAAATCCCATAGATTTTTCGGATCCAGAATGACCGACTGGTCAATCTCCCACATTTCTTTTATCCAACGATTATATGAGCGTTCTTCACGTAACTCGATCATCTTCTCGATGATAATAAACTTTTTTGTGAAGTCCTTGAGTAACTGCAACTATAACGAATAAAGTTAAAATATAAGAATGAAATAAGTTGAACAATGAAACTAACTTTTATTGAAGAAAAACTACTATATATATATATATATTTTTATTTTTTTCTATATAACACTCACCCTAAGATTCGTAGTCAGGAAAAAATAAGATAGGAATATATCCATATATCCTCTCCTCGAGAAATTCAATCGTTGTAAGCGGCGAGTGTTCCCTTTGGGGACCTCCAGCTGGGATATGATCCCAGTTGTCCGTTGGGTGCAGATCCTCACCCCAACGTCCCTCCAACATCCATCTTATACCGAAGAAGTCAAAATCTTCTTGCCCGTAGTCTAATCCCTCGAGTCTCCCCTCCAAGAGCCACCTTATGTTGAATAAGTCAAAATCCCAAGTTGACTCTTTATAATCTGAGATTCTGGACTGCAATTCCTCCCATTCAGCTTGATCCTTTCTCCTCTCACTTCGCTCTGCCCTTAGGGCAATCATCGCATTCACCTCAAGAAATCTTCTTTGGAATTCTTCCATGAACCGAATCTAAGATAAATAAATTCAAATATATAAATGAAATGATAAGTTAATAAAATTAATATTTGAATAAAATTTGCTATAAATAAATAAAAATTAACTTCAGTTTTAGATAATTACTATCAAACTTACACCAAATCCTGCCATGAAATCCCTCACAAAAATTTTTCAAACTTTTTAACTATTAAAATGTACTCATATACCAGTAACTATTAAACACTACACTACTATCTCCTAGAGAGCGACTAGGGGTCGTACGCCCCAAGCACACCCTCATTGGTGCCCCACACCGGGTCATCCCAATTATCTTCCGGGTGAACTTGGACCCCTAAACGTCCCTCAAAAAGCCATCTTATTTTGTACATATCAAAGTCCCATTGGTTACGGGAATCCAGAATAACCGACTGGTCAAACTCCCAAGCTTCTTTGATCCAACGATTGTAAGAGCGTTCTTCACGCAACTCAACCATCTTCTCGATGATAGTAAATTTTTTTTTCAAAGTCTTTCAGTAACTGCAACTATAACAAATAAAGATAAAATATAAGAATGAAATAAGTTAAACAAAGAAACTAACTTTTATCGAAGAAAAACTACTATAATTTTCTTTATATAACACTCACCCTAAGATTTGCAGGCAGGAAAAAAAATGAGAGAAATATATCCATATGAATTTCTTTTCTTTCCTTAGTAAAACTAAAATCAAAAAAAAAAAAAAAAAAAACAACAAAAACAAAGAATTAGCAAAGAAATAGGATCACCCCAGTTATCTTCAGGGTGCGTATGGACCCCGAGTCGCCCCTCAAAGAGCCACCGAATATTATAGAAATCAAAATCCCCTTGATGTCTAACTCCATAAATCCTGGACTGAAATTCTTCCCACTCGGCGGTCTCTCTCCTCCTTTCTCGCCTTTCGGCCCTCACGATCATCCTAGCATTTATGTCAACGAATCTTCGTTCGAATTCTTCCATGAATCGAATCTAAGATAAATAAATTCAAATATATAAATAAAATGATAAGATAATAAAATAAACATTTGAATAAATGACCATAGTCAAAAATAAAATCAACATTTTATTTTCTTTTGAGATAATTATTATCAAACTTACACCAAATCCAGCAAGGAAGTCTATGACCACCATCTGGAAATCCATGTTATTTTTCTTTTTGTTCTTTTTTCGTAGTGAACTGAAATAAAAAAAAAAAAAACACAAAAACAAAGAATTAGAAAAATACTGAAATAATGGGAAAAACAATAATGAATAATAAAACACTTTCTAAAAATATTATAAAAACTTTTATATGTTTAATATTCAAATACTATATTACTAAATAAAAATTAATTATTAATTAAGAACTTGCCTTGTTGAAATGCAAAACAGAAGTGAGACCAATATGAGATCCTCCAGTAGGGTGTCCACTCACAAAAGTCATAGACACAGCAACACAAATGAATATATTCACTATAAAATAAATGGTTGATTACGATTACGATCACCATTGGTTGGTTACGATTGCGGAGGACCAAGATTTAACATTACGACAGTCAACCTCAAGGATACAATAGAATGCGAGATCATTGAGACCAAACCCATTATCACGGATACATATATATATGTAAAAAGACCCAAACGCCCCTCATACAACCACCTTATATTAAACATGTCATAATCCCATTGATTATCGACGTGAAGAATTACGCTTTGATCTATTTCCCACATTTCCTTTAACCATTTGTTATATTTCCTCTCTTCTCTTTTCTCTTTTATTTCTTCGATAATGATAAATTTTTTTTTGAAACTGCTCATCAATTGCATCTATAACAAACAAAATTCAAATATATTAATAAAATAAATAAATGGAACAATGAAATTAACTTTTACTAAATAAAATATAATGATTAATAAATTAATATAAATAATAATAATTAATATTAATACTCACTCTTAAATTTATTGGCCGGTAGGGTTATATCCTGGGGATGTAACACCTCCCTCCCTATTTTCAAATGTCAAACGTGTGTTTGGCATTTGTCTCGCTAAGAGTCGTTTCTCAAGATCTTCTATTGTAATTATCGTATCTGGGGCGGTTGCGATTACGAATGGTTTAGGTGCTTCTGCTTCTGCTTCTTTAAAAGCTTATCATTGTCAAAAACCTCACAAATCGATGAAATAGAATGGGGAGAAATAACTAGAATATTAAAATCAATTTTTAATAACACTGAATGTCAAATCAATATTTGTAAAAACTTGATAAGATTCCCGCCAATCGAAGAACGAATAGAAATAATACGGGAATATCATGCTTCAGTTTTAGGTGGACATAAAGGAATTACAAAAACTTATAATCGTATTAGACAAAATTATTTTTGGGAAAATATAAAATCACAAGTTGAAGAGTACGTTTCAAAATGCATGGAATGCCAAATGAAAAAACTAACACGGGTAAAAACAAAACAACCAATGATATTAACTGATACACCCGGTGCAAGTTTTGATAAGATAGCAATGGACGTTGTAGGACCTCTACCTGTAACACGACAAGGAAACGAACACATACTTACTATACAAGACCAACTGACGAAATACTCATTAGCGATACCATTAAATTCAACAACATCGACTAATATCGCAGACGCTTTAATAAAAGAATTTATTTGTAAATTTGGCGCACCTAAACAAATTTTGACAGATCAGGGTGCGAATTTGACTAGTTCTCTAATGAAAGTAATAGCTAAGAAATTTAGAATCAAACAATGTAAAACAACCGCATTTCACCCTCAATCTAATGGATCAATAGAGAGATCACATCACGTTTTAATAGAATTTTTAAAACAATACGTTAAGAATGACAATAACTGGGATGAGTGGCTAGACTTTGCAATGTTCTCCTATAATACGAGTGTACATGAAGGAACAAAATATACACCATACGAATTGGTCTATGGAAAACTAGCTAGATTACCTTCAGAACACGAAATAATTGAAGAATTGAATGACAGAACATATCAAGAATATCTAATTGAACTTTATACTAAAATCAAATCATTCCAAGAAAGGGCAAAATTAAATTTAATACAAGCTAAAGAAAAATCAAAAAGAAATTTTGATAAAAAGATAAACCCAATTAAATTTAAAAAGGGAGATATAGTACTTTTATTAAAAGAACCACGGAAAGGAAAATTTGGAAATCATTATTCAGGACCATATGAGATAATGGAAATTTTAGAAAATCACAATGTAAAGTTAAAAATTGGAATTAACGGTAAAATCGTTCATGAGAACAAGTTAAAAATTTTAAAATAAAAATCGATAGAAATTGATTTAAATTAATAATTTGGAAAGGAACTTGGAATTGGAAAATAAAGAAAAGTATATAGGATAATAACATTTATTTATTTTTTTTTTTATAATATTAAAATATATTATAAAAACTACTAAAATTATTAACTATAAACACTACAAAATAGAGATATATATATATGTATGTTTCTTGGAGGGCAACTAGGGGTCGTATGACCCAAGCACACCCTCATGGGTACGCCACACCGGATCATCCCAATTATCCTGCGGGTGGACATAAACCCCTAGTCTTCCCTCCAAAAGCCAGCGAATGCAGAACCAATCAAAATCCCACTGGTTTGTAACGTCGCGGACCTGGTCATCCAATTCTTCCTGCTCCATCATCAGCCTCCTCCTCTCCTTCCGTTCTGCCCTTACGGCCCTCATTGCATTTATATCGACGAATCGACGCTCGAATTCCTCCATAAACTGAATCTAAGATAAATAAATTCAAACATATAAATAAAATGATAAGTTGATAAAATTAACATTTGAATAAAATTGCTATAAATAAATAAAAAAATTAACTTCAGTTTGAGATAATTATTATCAAACTTACATTAAATCCAGCTAGAAAATCGACCACCATAACTTGGAAATCCATTTGAAGTTGGTTTGTTAACGTTTTTTCTTTCTTCAATAATCTAAAATCAAAAACAAAAAAAAATAATTAGAAAACACCATAATAATGGAAAAACAATAATGAATAATAAACACTCTCAAATATTATAAAAACTTTATATGTTTAAATTCCAAATGCTATATTATTAAATAAAATTAATTATTAATTATTATAATAAAGAACTTGCCTTGTTCAAATGCAAAACAGAAGTGAGACCAATATGAGATCCTCCAGTAGGGTGTCCACTCACAAAAGTCATACACAGCAACACAAATGAATATATATACACACTTACCTGGTCCTTACAAGTCTTAAAAAATTACACAAACAGAAAACACATGTAGATGTAGTTTAACGCTTCACTTACATATAGGTATCAACCAGAGATTAAAAGGAAGGTATATTATAATGTTACAGATCATTTTATTGGAACAAAATTGAAGCAACAAGATGAATCCAAATCTAGAAATAATTTTTGAAGTAAACTATTATCCCTCACAAAAATTTTTAGTTATTAGTTATAATATTAAAGCAATATTAATCCAATGTAATAGAATACTTACCGGATGGGAAAGGGGAGTTTTAAGACACATGATAAGAAAAAGTAAATTAAAGACGGGATTATATCGCTATGAATGCGTAACTTCACGTTGGGAATTATATAGACAATTAACAGAACAAAATACCCCTTACTCATTCGATCAAATAATAATGACAAAACAAAATGATAATGACATATATATAAGAATAAGTACCGAAGAGACCTCAGTATACGAGGAATTATACTTACAACACGGGCGGATTATAGAATCCCCATAAAAAAAAAAAAAAAAAAAAAAAAATCTATATATAATATATATATATATATCTATTAAGTAATGTAAATCGTAACTAAAAAGTAATCATATATTATAAATATATGTATTAACAATGAAAAGTATCAGTCAGAAAGTCTAAAATTAAAGGAACCATCTGTTCCAGAAATATGATACGAGTTATCATGCTGTTTCTCATGCCTTCGATCGCCTGGGGATTGGTTGGTTACGATTGCGGAGGACCAAGATTTAACATTACGACAGTCAACCTCAAGGATACGGAAGAATGCGAGATCATTGAGACCAAACCCATTATCACGGATACATATATACAACTCTTACAACTCTCGGAATTCAAAAAGACCCAGATAATCCAATGTAAAATTGAAATTGATCGAACTATCTATCATTGTGGAATGCATTCACATAATTCGATCGTAAGAAACGGCAGACGAGCCTATTTTGCAAAAATTGATAGAGAAGCATGTCTTGATTTGCATAAAACCGGAAAATTATCGATTGGAAATGCAAACCTCCAAGGACTAGAATTGAATTCGACAAACACCAGAAGCCTCTTACTAGCTGGATCAGTGAAGGACAACGGAGAATGCCAAGGAACATACTTCGATGACGGCTATGGAACATGGGAAGGAGTAATTGTCCAAAGAATTGCCAAAATCACAGCAAGAGACTATCAAGCAACAATAAAATTGGAAATGAATAAGATAATTCTGAACAGCGGAAATCCATGTAAATTATCAAGCGGATACTGTTTCGATGACGAAGGTGGACACACATATTGGAACGAGTACCCGAAGGACAGCTGTAATTTCGATAAATACGATGTTTTGTACGAAGGAAAAGCGACAAAAATCAAAAATAACCAAGAAGGACAGATCACACCAGAACTATATACGTTATCTACAGAAGACATCACCTTTGCTTTGACAAAAAGGGCAGAATTACCACTTTGTGGATACACATTGATGAAGACGGAACATCCGAAGCTTTTTATTATGGAAACAACGAGAGGAAGTACATTTAAAACTAAATCAAATCTGGCAATTGAAAATGTTGATCTATTCACATACATGAACTCAAAATTTGTTTATATTGAGAAACATATAAGAAGTCAGATGGAAAATTTATACAAAGACGTAATAATACAGAAATGTAAATTGGAACAACAAGTATTACGAAATATTTTATCAACAGCAAGACACTCACCAGACGAATTCGCTTATAATTTGATGAAAGGACCAGGATACATGGCAGTAACCGGAGGAGAAGGCGTACATATAATCAAGTGTATACCGGTAGAAGTGCAGAGCCGACGGACCGAAAGATGCTATGAAGAACTTCCAGTCACTTTCAGGAACGAATCAATGTACCTAACACCAAATTCAAGAATCCTCTTAAAGATTGGAAATCGAAGAGATTGCAATCCTCTATTACCAACTATTTACCGAATTCAAAACGAGTGGTACAGCTTCAACCCAAATCCTGCAAAAATCGAAGCGCCAAAATCAATCAAGCCAATGACGAAATTATCATGGAACTACATCGACCCCGGAACACTTGCTACAAGCGGAGTCTACACTAAAGAAGAATTAGAAGACTTCCGTGATCACTTCATGTTTCCAGCAGAGAAACCAGCCTTATTAAATACTATAGCAAGAGGAGCAGCCGGTCAACAGATAAACAGAGATGATATTTCCATCTACAATCTATTGGATAAAGATGCTTTGAGAAAAATCGCTGAATCAACTGGAGAAGAATTATGGAGTAAATTCCTAATTTTTGGACACATCAGTGCTGGAGTGTTTGGAATAATCACTATAATCCAACTTATCAAATATATAATTGATACTATAATTCATGGCTACACCATACATTCAATTTACGGATGGAGCATCCATTTACTAGGAGCTATCTGGAGTTCAGTCGCCAGCCTATTGATACATCTTGGAAAACCAGATGATACATCAACGAAGAAGACATCAGAGAAAGAAGCAGAAGCAGAAGCACCTAAACCATTCGTAATCGCAACCGCCCCAGATACGATAATTACAATAGAAGATCTTGAGAAACGACTCTTAGCGAGACAAATGCCAAACACACGTTTGACATTTGAAAATAGGGAGGGAGGTGTTACATCCCCAGGATATAACCCTACCGGCCAATAAATTTAAGAGTGAGTATTAATATTAATTATTATTATTTATATTAATTTATTAATCATTATATTTTATTTAGTAAAAGTTAATTTCATTGTTCCATTTATTTATTTTATTAATATATTTGAATTTTGTTTGTTATAGATGCAATTGATGAGCAGTTTCAAAAAAAAATTTATCATTATCGAAGAAATAAAAGAGAAAAGAGAAGAGAGGAAATATAACAAATGGTTAAAGGAAATGTGGGAAATAGATCAAAGCGTAATTCTTCACGTCGATAATCAATGGGATTATGACATGTTTAATATAAGGTGGTTGTATGAGGGGCGTTAACATCTAATTTTACTATTCCCCAATCATGTGCGCTCCTTTCTCTATCTTTTTCAAATCTTTTGCTTACTTCTATTGCTTTTGAGAAAGCATCTTGAGAAGATTGAAATCCTGCGGGATTTAATACGCTTCTATATTTTGCCGGTAACCCGTCATAAAAACCTTCTAAAGTTTCTTGTTCGATTGAGTTATGGAGCTCAGGATTTATTGTTCCATAAACCCTGAAAAATATGTTAAAAATATGTTACGTCCCCGAGTCAAATAATTACTCAGATTGGAAACTCGCGTTTACTCTATTAGTATTAAAATAAACATATAGGTCACGCTAGTGTTCCTCTCTTTGAACTATCTTTACTTCGATTCGCAACTCACAATCACTCCTATTAAAGTACACATGTACGGAGATACGAGGAGTGTTTTAGAAAAAGATCTATTTATAGGGAAATAGTTTGTAAATATCTGTTATTTTATCTTACCTTTGTTGAACTCGGGCGAGTTGGGTCTAAATGTTCCTTCTTCTGTTGTTATCTTGTGAAATCTCTTGATTTATTCTTTATTGATTATTAATTAATCTGTTTCTGAAGGATTAGGTTTTGATTCTGAGATGAGTTTAATTTGATTGTTATGAACTGTTGAAGTTTCTAAACCTTCAATTGTATCTAATTGATTTGAAGAATTATTGATTAATTCATCAATTGATAAATCTTTGATGGGTGTTGATTCAGGCAATGAATCAATTAATTTCATTAATGACTGAACTGCAATTGCACGAGCAATCCGTCTTCTCACCTTTTTACCACCACGTCTTGCTCGTTTAGTTTTCCTTGTTGGTTCTGGGAAAGGCATTGGTTTTCATTGATTGAGTTCAAATATTTGGTTCTCTGGGTTTAGTTTGAGTGCCGGGTTTTGGGCACAGAAACTGTTTGAGTGCCGAGTTTTATCTGCTTCCCTTTAAACGCGTGCGACATTACCAATTCAAATCACTACCGAAACGCAAGAATCGCAACAATCAATTTAAATATAACAGAAAATGTCCCATCAATTAAAATCAAATCAAATCATTTATTAAAAGAAATAGATATGATGATAGACACTGGCTCAGAGCCAAATCTAATCAAAATCGGGACATTAAATTCAATCGTGAATTTTGATAAAAGTAAAATCTTACACGGAGAGAAAAGAATAGTAATATTTACCATTCTACATAGTAACCAGACTCATTTTCTTTTAGAATCATAAATGATACTATGTGAAATAGGAATCATTACCATGTTTCTGGTAACCATTACTATGCTGCATGGTAACTAAGCAGATGTTGACCTCAAAAATCTACGTTACCATGTGACATAGTAATGGTTACTATGTTTAGATTGTGAATATTACTATTCTTTTCTCTCCGTGTAAAATTAACGGGAGTAACTGCTAATCATGTGTACACACTCGGGAGAACAAAAATAAACATCTCTGGGGTACCGGTCTCTTTCCATATCGTAAACGATTCGTTTCCAATTTCACAAGCCGGCATCTTAGGGTTAGATTTTTTCCGAACGCACAAAGCTACAATAAATTATGCAGTAGAATTTCTTGAATTTAACAGATTGCTATTTTATTTCAATTCACGCGAAACGATGATAATTCCTCCGCGAACAAATCACGTATTTTACATCAAAATAAAAAATAAAGAATTAAAAGAAGGATACGTTCCGAGACTCCATGCAGGAGACGGGATATTTTTAGGCGAAGCCTTAGTCAGGAATATTGAGGGACGAGCTCAAATCAGAGTGATTAATACAAGAGATAAAGAAATAGAGTTAATGATTCCTACAATCGAATTGCTACCAAGCCGGGACGCGGTACCACTGGAAACATTTACCTTAGGGCTAAATGACCAGGAAAACTGCGCGGGGGACATAGGCATCCCTCTAGCACAAGATAATGATACGGGAGAAAGACTCCAATCTCAAAATAAATTCGAGCCCATGTTTAAAGAAAGCCATAAAGTCAATCCCGAGTCGAAATTTTAGGCCTGCTTTGAACCTCCTTTAAACCTCGTAGTCTCCCCACCCCTCCAGCTTCCAAATACCATGAAAATTCAAGCTTTTCCAACCATTGGTCAAGGGTTTTTTTTTCTTTTCCACCTGGGAGGGTTGGCATCTTTGGTCCATCCGTACGAAAAAAAATATTTTCCGAGTTTGCAATTGTTCAGCCCCTATAATATTGGGGGCGTATTTCGGGTTTAGTTGGATATAAAAGTGCGAGTTTGCAATGAGTTTTACACAATCTGCAGTCAGTCGAGAGAAGAAAAATTACATACCAATCTCAACAACCAAATAGAAAGCAAGAAGTAAGTATCGTTATTCTTCGATATCATAGTTTTCATGATGGGTATAGTTTGTAATTGATATTGCATATTGCAGAAATGGATCATTATCAAATCGATGATGATGATGTAGTGGAGGATTGGAGCTCAGACGATGATGGGTATGAAAGCTGTAACGAGATGGAGGTCGATGGGGTGCGTTGGATCACGGTCCGATATGATGATGGCACCCCCATATGGATCGAGGTGAAACCTCTAAAGTGGGGGTGGGATGATGAGCAGGTGGATGGGGAGGTGCCGGCGGTGGATGAAAATTGGGATGAGGAGGAGGTGTCGGCGGTGGCGGAAAAGAAGGAGGAGGTGGAGGCGGGGGGAGAAGGTGGTGGAGGCGAATAATGCTAGGTAAGTACACGTAATTTTCATTACATGTCGTTCGGTTATTACAAAAAATACCTGTATGTTTCAGATGATATGCGTGAAGCTCGATGCACCCCGTTATACATATATAGCTTAAGTTAAAATTAGATATATCTAATGTATACATGGTTTAAGTTAGTTTTAAGAAAAAAATTGTCATTTTAGAATATAAGTTAGATTTAAGACATAACAAATAAACATATATATTATCAGATAATTTGCGTCATTGATTGCATATATATATATAACACCCTGTCACTCTTCAAACATTTTCAGCTAGTATAATTCGTATATATATAAGCTAAGAATTAGATATTTCAGCCATCTTGGATCGATTGTCGGTAAGAAAAAAAAGATCGGTAATCGTTACCATGATTCGAAAGCGAATCGTTAGTGGCGCCATCGCAAGACGGAAAATTGCAGGAAAAATTGCAGCCATCAGACTATCGGTAACTAAAGATCGGATCGTTACCATCGGACTATCGGTAACAATCGGTAGTGGCGCCATCGCACGACGGCAAATTGCAGCCATCCGATTGTCGGTAACAAAGATCGATGATCGTTACCATCAGACTGTCGGTAACTTACGGCGCACGGTCGGTAACTTACCCGCACAGCTCGGCCGGTAAAGAAGTTTTGATCCAGAACCCCCCCCCCTATATATCTACTGAGCATTTTTATGATTCTGTCTTGAAATGATTAAAGCGAAATAAGAACATTGTGGTATGCACCACCCCAAGCAATGATGCCATAGGTACTGATGCTTTGTAATAGAACGTAATAGATTACCCTAAGTGTGCGAAGTGCTTTTTTTTTTTGGAGATAATCAGGTGTTCTCTGCTGGAGTGATCATTCTCGGCAGTTTTGGATGTTTTACGTCGTTCCATCACTGCTGACAGAATTCGCGTGAGTTCCTTGTTGTTCTTAAAGGACCACCATCCCAGGCCCCAGATTCTCGGATCCCTGATCGTCCCCGGACTCAGCTCCGACATTCTGTAATGTCGAGAATCGTGGTTATACATATATTATGATTAAAAGTTTAGTGTCTTGAAATTATAGACAAGAAAAAAAATGATCAGATGAACCGGGATTCGAACCCGGATCGACCGGCTGCCAGATATCGACGGTGTCTGTCGGTTTGAAACCGGACGAATTTTTGTACTTCATCGCGACTACAATTCTAGAATTTATTGTAAAATCGTGCGGATGGCTGCTAACTGTACGGTACAGTAACCGGATGGCCATTGATTCTCGAATGCCATACGGTTTCGATGATTCTGGAACAATCCAAACAATATAAGTTAACGTCGATATTATCACGTGACGTTTTAGAATATAATTATATATATAATTATTTAAATAAATTGCAGTCTTATAGAAGGGGTAATAGGTCTTTGAGGGTGTGTTTTCTAATTCCTATCTGCATGTAAAAGTGTCTGTTTGAGCTGAGTTTGCTAATTCTGCAAATGTTTGTCGAAGTGACAAAATTTAAAACATTTAAATATCGTGAAAGTTAAGAGAAAGAAAAATATGGAGAATAGCTGGCTATGATGTATACATCAGAGGATCTTTGGAGATCAATTGAGGGTGAGTATACTCTTTTCCAAATTTATTATAGATTGTTTTCGTTATTTCTATACTTTTTCTTAAAATTGTTTCTTTTTAAAAAAAAAGACTACGGGCAAGAAGATTTTGACTTCTTCGGTATAAGATGGATGTTGGAGGGACGTTGGGGTGAGGATCACCCAACGGACAACTGGGATTATCCAAACTGGAGGTTCCCAAAGGGAATACTCGCCGCTTACAACGATTGCGAAGTTCTCGAGGAGGGGAGATTTTAAATAAATATGAAAACTTTTTTAACGCCAATTTTGCTTTTCCGTCTCGTTATTTACCTTTAAATCTGTAAGTTAGTTATACGAAATCTTTGATATACGAAACATGTGGGATTTTGACTTTTTCTCATTCGTTGGCTTCTGGAGGGCAGGCTAGGGGTGCAGTGCGTTCACCCAGAAGATAATTGGGATGACCCGGTGCGTGGGGCACCAATGAGGGTGTACTTGGGGCGTACGACCCCTAGTCGCTCTCTAGGACATAGTAGTGTAGTGTTTAATAGCTACTGGTATATTAGTACATTTTAATAGTTAAAAAGTTTTTAAAAATTGTTGTGAGGGATAGTAGTTTACTTCAAAAAATTATTTCTAGATTTGGGTTCATCTTGCTGCTTCAATTTTTGTTCCAATAAAATAATCTGTATTAACATTATAATATATACCTTCCTTTTAATCTCTGGTTGATAACTATATATGTAAGCAAAACGTTAAACTACATCTACATGTGTTTTCTGTTTGTGTAGTTTTAAGACTTGTAAGATTAACCAGGTAAGTGTGTATATATATTCATTTGTGTTGCTGTGTATGACTTTTGTGAGTGGACACCCTACTGGAGGATCCCATATTGGTCTCGCTCTTGTCCTGCATTCGAACAAGGCAAGTTCTTCATTATAATAATTAATAATTAATTTTAATTTAAAAGTATAGCATTTGAAATTTAAAGATTTAAAAGTTTTAATAATATTTTAGAAAGTGTTTTATTATTCATTATTGTTTTTCCATTATTTCAGTGTTTTCTAATTCTTTGTTTTTTTTGTTTTTTTGATTTCAGTTTTACTTAAGAAAGAAAAGAAAACACGCAAAACATGGACTTTCATGCAATGGCTATTGATTTCATTGCAGGATTTGGTGTAAGTTTGATAGTAATTATCTCAAACTGAAGTTAATTTTTATTCATTTATAGCAATTTTATTCAAATATTAATTTTATTAACTTATCATTTTACTTATATATTTGAATTTATTTATCTTAGATTCAGTTCATGGAGGCATTTGAGCAACGGGTCATTGACATAGATACAATAAAAGCCGTAAGGGCAGAGTGGAAAGAAAGGAGGAAGGATCAAGCCGATTGGGAGGAGTTACAATGCAGGATTTCCGATTTTGAAAAATCGACCTGGGATTTTGATTTGTTTAATGTAAGGTGGTTGTTTGAGGGGCGTTTAGGGGTGTTCACACATCCACATGACAATTGGGATGATCCCCTGTGGGATCTTGGTCCCAGAGGGATCTTGGGTGCATACGACCCCTAGACGTCCCTTACCTAGTGTTGATTTAATTAATATATAGTTAACACGATCCTTAATATAGTTAATACAGTTATTATAACTAACTGTTAGTTATATATATGTAAAGTGTTCAGCAATAATAGTTTTAGTATATTTCAATGCTACAACATGTCATATATATATTTTGATAGTAAATTTTTATTTACAAAACTCTTCTTTATTTATAACCTTTTATTTAGTTCCTATTCATTATTTATCAATTTCTATTGACTTTTATTTAAAATTTTTTAACTTGTTCTCATGAACGATTTTACCGTTAACTCCAATTTTTAACTTTACATTGTGATTTTTTAAAATTTCCATAATCTCATATGGTCCTAAATAATGATTTCCAAATTTTCCTTTTCGTGGTTCTTTTAATAAAAGTACCAAATCTCCCTTTTTAAATTTAATCGGGTTTATTTTTTTATCAAAATTTCTTTTTGATTTTTCTTTAGCTTGCATTAAATTTTGTTTTGCTCTTTCTTGAATCGATTAAATTTTAGTATAAAGTTCTATTAAATACTCTTGGTATGTTCTGTCATTCAACTCTTCAATTATTTCGTGTTCTGATGGTAGTCTAGCTAGTTTTCCATAGACCAGTTCGTATGGTGTATATTTTGTTCCTTCGTGTACACTCGTATTATAGGAGAACATTGCAAAATCTAGCCATTCATCCCAATTATTTTCATTTTTACCATAATGTTTTAAAAATTCTATTAAAACGTGATGTGATCTCTCTATTGATCCATTAGATTGAGGGTGAAATGCGGTTGTTTTACATTGTTTGATTCTAAATTTCTTAGCTATTACTTTCATTAGAGAACTAGTCAAATTTGCACCCTGATCTGTCAGAATTTGTTTAGGTGCGCCAAATTTACAAATAAATTCTTTTATTAAAGCGTCTGCAATATTAGTCGAGGTTGTTGAGTTTAATGGTATCGCTAGTGAGTATTTCGTCAATTGGTCTTGTATAGTAAGTATGTGTTCGTTTCCTTGTCGTGTTACAGGTAGAGGTCCTACAACGTCCATTGCTATCTTATCAAAACTTGCACCGGGTGTATCAGTTAATATCATTGGTTGTTTTGTTTTTACCCGTGTTAATTTTCTCATTTGGCATTCCATGCATTTGGAAACGTACTCTTCAACTTGTGATTTTATATTTTCCCAAAAATAATTTTGTCTAATACGATTATAAGTTTTTGTAATTCCCTTATGTCCACCTAAAACTGAAGCATGATATTCCCGTATTATTTCTATTCGTTCTTCGATTGGCGGGAATCTTATCAAGTTTTTACAAATATTGATTTGGCATTCAGTGACATTAAAAATTGATTTTAGTATTTTAATTATTTCTCCCCATTCTATATCATCGATATGTGGGGTTTTTGACAATGATAAGCTTTTAATATCAAGTTCATGCACGACGTTTAATAATGATCTTATACACTCGATTAGTATTTCTTTATCTGTCCGCATGTTCATTCTCTCTTTAATTGGTAACCCTATATACCGTTTATGATTAATCTGCACTACCTTTGCTCGACCTAAAGTTGTTTCGGTAAATTTTGGTAGTTTATTTGCATTCTGAAGATCTCTTGAGCCTTCATCACAAGGATCTCCCTGCATTGTTATAAAAATTACATAATCTCCCTTTTGCATCGTTAATCGATCTCTTGTTTCAACAAATTTTGTTTTCTCTTTTTCAGGGGTTACTACTATTTCTAAGTCGTCAGTCATATTTGATTTTAAGTCTTCATCTATTTCTTCGTTTAATTCATCTTCGCTAGACTGTTCTGTACTTTCAGAATTTGATTCATTATCTTGTTCATCGATTATTTCAGTGATATTGATTTCTTCATTTAATTCGTCTTCGTCTGACTGTATTATATCTTCAAAATTAAATTCGTCTTCATTTGACTGTACTCTTCTTTCAGAGTTTGTTTCATCGTCTCGTTCGTGAATTTCTTCAGCGATAGCGTCAAGCGCGGAGTCTTGTGTCATCCCCTTTTCTTTATTTGTGTTTGATTTGATCAACAACGTCTCGTCTTGTGTTTCATTATCCTTATCTACCTGTTCGTCAAGTACTGGGTTAATATTTTTAATTTTGTATTTATTATTTATTAACGGTTTTTTATTTCTTTTAGTTTTGGGGGTTTTCCCTAAAATGTATTGTGCAAATCTCGCTGGTACTCGAGTTTTTCGTTTTATCCGAATTAATTTACTTTTTGGACTTTTATTTTCTGTAATTTTGTTTTCTGAGTTACTATTTTCCGAATTTTTATCTTCTGTATTTTTATTTTCTGAATCGCTATTTTCTGGATTTTCATTTTTTTGATTTTTATTTTCTTCTTCATTACTTTTAGGAACTGGTAGTTTGTAAATTTTTAATTCAAACGGATTTGGAAAAATTTCTTTCAACATCGTTTTTACTTCTTCCCAAGACAATTTATCTAAACCACAACCGATTTTAGGCATAGCTATTTTGAAAACTTCTAACCTTATACAAATTTCTTTCAAAGTCTCAAGTGATTGTCTCAAGGTATCATAAGTAGGCTTTCCTTCACTTTTTTCTTTTGTTATTAAATAGAATACCCACCTTTCCTCATCGTACAGATAGACTACATCGCCTATTTTTCCGTTTTGTATTCTTAGTTCCTGTATTCGCCCTATCTTTTCCTTAAATTTGAGTGCTATTCCTGCCCCCATGCGTAAGTCTTCGGCTACGCAATGTGCTAAGGAGTATTCCTTTGGGGCGTCAAATAAATCTCCTACTACTTCAGTTATATTTTCGCTTCCTGATGCTTCTAAACTTTCTGGTGTTATTTGTAAAACCTTATTTTCTTCTATTACTGGATTTCGAGATAAAGCATCGGCATTGAGATTGATTTTCCCGGCTTTATATTCTAATTTGTATTCATATTCTGCCAATTTTAATCTCCACCTTACCAACCGTGAGGTCGGGTCTTTGACTGAGTGTAACCAGACCAGAGGCCGATAATCTGTTATGAGTGTGAATCTCTTTCCGTAGACATAAGCTCTAAAATGGTTCACTGCGTATACTATTGCTAAAAGTTCTTTTTCAATGGTAGAATAATTTTGTTCTGCTGAATTTAATAATCTGGATGTATATGCAATGGGTAAGTCTTTTCCTATAATTCCCTGACTCAAGATAGCTCCGATTGCATAACCCGATGCATCTGTTGTTATTAGAAAAGGTTTAGTAAAATCTGGATATTGAAGTATTGGCTTGTCACAAAGTTTATTACATAATTCTTTGAATGCTTGTTCTTGTGGATCTTTCCAATGAAAATGTGATTCTTTTTTCAACAAATTAGTTAAAGGTTTTGCTATTTTAGAAAAGTCAAGAATGAATCGTCGGTAATATCCTGCTAAACCTAAAAATTGTTTAATGTTTTTTGCATTTTTAGGTCTTGGAAAATTTTTTACTGCTTCTATTTTCTTTGGATCTGGTTTTACCCCGTTTTCACTAATAATATGTCCCAAATACATTACTTCTGTTTTCAAAAATTCACATTTGTCTGGTTGTAATTTCAAGTTAGCGTCACGTAACCTGTCCATTAGCTTTATGAATTTGATCTCATGTTCTCTGAGGGAGCTGGCATATAGGACGATATCATCAAGATAAACAAACAACTCTATTCCCTGCAGTCCTGATAACACATGATCCATGAGTCTTTGAAATGTAGCGGGTGCGTTCTTTAAACCAAAGGGCATTCTTGTAAATTCGTAATGTCCGTAAGGTGTAGAAAATGCTGTTTTATGAGCATCTGATTTTTTCATATTGATTTGATGGAAACCGGAAGCAAGATCAAATACTGAAAAATATTTAGCACTGCCTAACTGATCTAAAATTTCTATTATATTAGGAAGAGGGTAAGCGTCCCCTATTGTTTTTTCATTTAACAAACGGTAATCTATTACCATTCGCCATCTTTTGTTACCTTTTGAATCTGGCTTTTTAGGTACTATCCACAACGGTGAATTATATGCGGAAAGTGACGGTTTGATTGTATTATTTTGTAATAATTCCCCAACTTGTTTCGTTATTTCGTCTTTATGAATTGGTGGAAATCTATATTGTTTTGTATTTATCGGTATATCATCGCTCGTGATTATACCGTGTTCTATTGCCCCGGTGGCTCCTAAAAAGTCACCCGGTATATGAAATCTGTCTTGATTTTCTTTTATTAATTTTTTAACATTTTCTTTTTCTTCTTGATTTAAATGATCGAGCCTTAGTAAATCTAATATCTCATTAAATCTGTCTTTTTCCTTGATTGTATTGACTTTATGGCTTTCTTTAAACATGGGCTCGAATTTATTTTGAGATTGGAGTCTTTCTCCCGTATCATTATCTTGTGCTAGAGGGATGCCTATGTCCCCCGCGCAGTTTTCCTGGTCATTTAGCCCTAAGGTAAATGTTTCCAGTGATACCGCGTCCCGGCTTGGTAGCAATTCGATTGTAGGAATCATTAACTCTATTTCTTTATCTCTTGTATTGATCACTCTGATTTGAGCTCGTCCCTCAATATTCCTGACTAAGGCTTCGCCTAAAAATATCCCGTCTCCTGCATGGAGTCTCGGAACGTATCCTTCTTTTAATTCTTTATTTTTTATTTTGATGTAAAATACGTGATTTGTTCGCGGAGGAATTATCATCGTTTCGCGTGAATTGAAATAAAATAGCAATCCGTTAAATTCAAGAAATTCTTCTGCATAATTTATTGTAGCTTTGTGCGTTCGGAAGAAATCTGACCCTAAGATGCCGGCTTGTGAAATTGGAAACGAATCGTTTACGATATGGAAAGAGACCGGTACCCCAGAGATGTTTATTTTTGTTCTCCCGAGTGTGTACACATGATTAGCAGTTATTCCCGTTAATTTTAAGATTTTACTTTTATCAAAATTCACGATTGAATTTAATGTCCCGATTTTGATTAGATTTGGCTCTGAGCCAGTGTCTATCATCATATCTATTTCTTTTAATAAATGATTTGATTTGATTTTAATTGATGGGACATTTTCTGTTATATTTAAATTGATTGTTGCGATTCTTGCGTTTCGGTAGTGATTTGAATTGGTAATGTCGCGAGCGTTTAAAGGGAAGCAGATAAAACTCGGCACTCAAACAGTTTCTGTGCCCAAAACCCGGCACTCAAACTAAACCCAGAGAACCAAATATTTGAACTCAATCAATGAAAACCAATGCCTTTCCCAGAACCAACAAGGAAAACTAAACGAGCAAGACGTGGTGGTAAAAAGGTGAGAAGACGGATTGCTCGTGCAATTGCAGTTCAGTCATTAATGAAATTAATTGATTCATTGCCTGAATCAACACCCATCAAAGATTTATCAATTGATGAATTAATCAATAATTCTTCAAATCAATTAGATACAATTGAAGGTTTAGAAACTTCAACAGTTCATAACAATCAAATTAAACTCATCTCAGAATCAAAACCTAATCCTTCAGAAACAGATTAATTAATAATCAATAAAGAATAAATCAAGAGATTTCACAAGATAACAACAGAAGAAGGAACATTTAGACCCAACTCGCCCGAGTTCAACAAAGGTAAGATAAAATAACAGATATTTACAAACTATTTCCCTATAAATAGATCTTTTTCTAAAACACTCCTCGTATCTCCGTACATGTGTACTTTAATAGGAGTGATTGTGAGTTGCGAATCGAAGTAAAGATAGTTCAAAGAGAGGAACACTAGCGTGACCTATATGTTTATTTTAATACTAATAGAGTAAACGCGAGTTTCCAATCTGAGTAATTATTTGACTCGGGGACGTAACATATTTTTAACATATTTTTCAGGGTTTATGGAACAATAAATCCTGAGCTCCATAACTCAATCGAACAAGAAACTTTAGAAGGTTTTTATGACGGGTTACCGGCAAAATATAGAAGCGTATTAAATCCCGCAGGATTTCAATCTTCTCAAGATGCTTTCTCAAAAGCAATAGAAGTAAGCAAAAGATTTGAAAAAGATAGAGAAAGGAGCGCACATGATTGGGGAATAGTAAAATTAGATGTTAACGCCCCTCATACAACCACCTTATATTAAACATGTCATAATCCCATTGATTATCGACGTGAAGAATTACGCTTTGATCTATTTCCCACATTTCCTTTAACCATTTGTTATATTTCCTCTCTTCTCTTTTCTCTTTTATTTCTTCGATAATGATAAATTTTTTTTTGAAACTGCTCATCAATTGCATCTATAACAAACAAAATTCAAATATATTAATAAAATAAATAAATGGAACAATGAAATTAACTTTTACTAAATAAAATATAATGATTAATAAATTAATATAAATAATAATAATTAATATTAATACTCACTCTTAAATTTATTGGCCGGTAGGGTTATATCCTGGGGATGTAACACCTCCCTCCCTATTTTCAAATGTCAAACGTGTGTTTGGCATTTGTCTCGCTAAGAGTCGTTTCTCAAGATCTTCTATTGTAATTATCGTATCTGGGGCGGTTGCGATTACGAATGGTTTAGGTGCTTCTGCTTCTGCTTCTTTCTCTGATGTCTTCTTCGTTGATGTATCATCTGGTTTTCCAAGATGTATCAATAGGCTGGCGACTGAACTCCAGATAGCTCCTAGTAAATGGATGCTCCATCCGTAAATTGAATGTATGGTGTAGCCATGAATTATAGTATCAATTATATATTTGATAAGTTGGATTATAGTGATTATTCCAAACACTCCAGCACTGATGTGTCCAAAAATTAGGAATTTACTCCATAATTCTTCTCCAGTTGATTCAGCGATTTTTCTCAAAGCATCTTTATCCAATAGATTGTAGATGGAAATATCATCTCTGTTTATCTGTTGACCGGCTGCTCCTCTTGCTATAGTATTTAATAAGGCTGGTTTCTCTGCTGGAAACATGAAGTGATCACGGAAGTCTTCTAATTCTTCTTTAGTGTAGACTCCGCTTGTAGCAAGTGTTCCGGGGTCGATGTAGTTCCATGATAATTTCGTCATTGGCTTGATTGATTTTGGCGCTTCGATTTTTGCAGGATTTGGGTTGAAGCTGTACCACTCGTTTTGAATTCGGTAAATAGTTGGTAATAGAGGATTGCAATCTCTTCGATTTCCAATCTTTAAGAGGATTCTTGAATTTGGTGTTAGGTACATTGATTCGTTCCTGAAAGTGACTGGAAGTTCTTCATAGCATCTTTCGGTCCGTCGGCTCTGCACTTCTACCGGTATACACTTGATTATATGTACGCCTTCTCCTCCGGTTACTGCCATGTATCCTGGTCCTTTCATCAAATTATAAGCGAATTCGTCTGGTGAGTGTCTTGCTGTTGATAAAATATTTCGTAATACTTGTTGTTCCAATTTACATTTCTGTATTATTACGTCTTTGTATAAATTTTCCATCTGACTTCTTATATGTTTCTCAATATAAACAAATTTTGAGTTCATGTATGTGAATAGATCAACATTTTCAATTGCCAGATTTGATTTAGTTTTAAATGTACTTCCTCTCGTTGTTTCCATAATAAAAAGCTTCGGATGTTCCGTCTTCATCAATGTGTATCCACAAAGTGGTAATTCTGCCCTTTTTGTCAAAGCAAAGGTGATGTCTTCTGTAGATAACGTATATAGTTCTGGTGTGATCTGTCCTTCTTGGTTATTTTTGATTTTTGTCGCTTTTCCTTCGTACAAAACATCGTATTTATCGAAATTACAGCTGTCCTTCGGGTACTCGTTCCAATATGTGTGTCCACCTTCGTCATCGAAACAGTATCCGCTTGATAATTTACATGGATTTCCGCTGTTCAGAATTATCTTATTCATTTCCAATTTTATTGTTGCTTGATAGTCTCTTGCTGTGATTTTGGCAATTCTTTGGACAATTACTCCTTCCCATGTTCCATAGCCGTCATCGAAGTATGTTCCTTGGCATTCTCCGTTGTCCTTCACTGATCCAGCTAGTAAGAGGCTTCTGGTGTTTGTCGAATTCAATTCTAGTCCTTGGAGGTTTGCATTTCCAATCGATAATTTTCCGGTTTTATGCAAATCAAGACATGCTTCTCTATCAATTTTTGCAAAATAGGCTCGTCTGCCGTTTCTTACGATCGAATTATGTGAATGCATTCCACAATGATAGATAGTTCGATCAATTTCAATTTTACATTGGATTATCTGGGTCTTTTTGAATTCCGAGAGTTGTAAGAGTTGTATATATGTATCCGTGATAATGGGTTTGGTCTCAATGATCTCGCATTCTTCCGTATCCTTGAGGTTGACTGTCGTAATGTTAAATCTTGGTCCTCCGCAATCGTAACCAACCAATCCCCAGGCGATCGAAGGCATGAGAAACAGCATGATAACTCGTATCATATTTCTGGAACAGATGGTTCCTTTAATTTTAGACTTTCTGACTGATACTTTTCATTGTTAATACATATATTTATAATATATGATTACTTTTTAGTTACGATTTACATTACTTAATAGATATATATATATATATTATATATAGATTTTTTTTTTTTTTTTTTTTTTTTTATGGGGATTCTATAATCCGCCCGTGTTGTAAGTATAATTCCTCGTATACTGAGGTCTCTTCGGTACTTATTCTTATATATATGTCATTATCATTTTGTTTTGTCATTATTATTTGATCGAATGAGTAAGGGGTATTTTGTTCTGTTAATTGTCTATATAATTCCCAACGTGAAGTTACGCATTCATAGCGATATAATCCCGTCTTTAATTTACTTTTTCTTATCATGTGTCTTAAAACTCCCCTTTCCCATCCGGTAAGTATTCTATTACATTGGATTAATATTGCTTTAATATTATAACTAATAACTAAAAATTTTTGTGAGGGATAATAGTTTACTTCAAAAATTATTTCTAGATTTGGATTCATCTTGTTGCTTCAATTTTGTTCCAATAAAATGATCTGTAACATTATAATATACCTTCCTTTTAATCTCTGGTTGATACCTATATGTAAGTGAAGCGTTAAACTACATCTACATGTGTTTTCTGTTTGTGTAATTTTTTAAGACTTGTAAGGACCAGGTAAGTGTGTATATATATTCATTTGTGTTGCTGTGTATGACTTTTGTGAGTGGACACCCTACTGGAGGATCTCATATTGGTCTCACTTCTGTTTTGCATTTGAACAAGGCAAGTTCTTTATTATAATAATTAATAATTAATTTTATTTAATAATATAGCATTTGGAATTTAAACATATAAAGTTTTTATAATATTTGAGAGTGTTTATTATTCATTATTGTTTTTCCATTATTATGGTGTTTTCTAATTATTTTTTTTTGTTTTTGATTTTAGATTATTGAAGAAAGAAAAAACGTTAACAAACCAACTTCAAATGGATTTCCAAGTTATGGTGGTCGATTTTCTAGCTGGATTTAATGTAAGTTTGATAATAATTATCTCAAACTGAAGTTAATTTTTTTATTTATTTATAGCAATTTTATTCAAATGTTAATTTTATCAACTTATCATTTTATTTATATGTTTGAATTTATTTATCTTAGATTCAGTTTATGGAGGAATTCGAGCGTCGATTCGTCGATATAAATGCAATGAGGGCCGTAAGGGCAGAACGGAAGGAGAGGAGGAGGCTGATGATGGAGCAGGAAGAATTGGATGACCAGGTCCGCGACGTTACAAACCAGTGGGATTTTGATTGGTTCTGCATTCGCTGGCTTTTGGAGGGAAGACTAGGGGTTTATGTCCACCCGCAGGATAATTGGGATGATCCGGTGTGGCGTACCCATGAGGGTGTGCTTGGGTCATACGACCCCTAGTTGCCCTCCAAGAAACATACATATATATATATCTCTATTTTGTAGTGTTTATAGTTAATAATTTTAGTAGTTTTTATAATATATTTTAATAATATTATATTTTAATACTATTTCTTTTAATAAATGATTTGATTTGATTTTAATTGATGGGACATTTTCTGTTATATTTAAATTGATTGTTGCGATTCTTGCGTTTCGGTAGTGATTTGAATTGGTAATGTCGCACGCGTTTAAAGGGAAGCAGATAAAACTCGGCACTCAAACAGTTTCTGTGCCCAAAACCCGGCACTCAAACTAAACCCAGAGAACCAAATATTTGAACTCAATCAATGAAAACCAATGCCTTTCCCAGAACCAACAAGGAAAACTAAACGAGCAAGACGTGGTGGTAAAAAGGTGAGAAGACGGATTGCTCGTGCAATTGCAGTTCAGTCATTAATGAAATTAATTGATTCATTGCCTGAATTAACACCCATCAAAGATTTATCAATTGATGAATTAATCAATAATTCTTCAAATCAATTAGATACAATTGAAGGTTTAGAAACTTCAACAGTTCATAACAATCAAATTAAACTCATCTCAGAATCAAAACCTAATCCTTCAGAAACAGATTAATTAATAATCAATAAAGAATAAATCAAGAGATTTCACAAGATAACAACAGAAGAAGGAACATTTAGACCCAACTCGCCCGAGTTCAACAAAGGTAAGATAAAATAACAGATATTTACAAACTATTTCCCTATAAATAGATCTTTTTCTAAAACACTCCTCGTATCTCCGTACATGTGTACTTTAATAGGAGTGATTGTGAGTTGCGAATCGAAGTAAAGATAGTTCAAAGAGAGGAACACTAGCGTGACCTATATGTTTATTTTAATACTAATAGAGTAAACGCGAGTTTCCAATCTGAGTAATTATTTGACTCGGGGACGTAACATATTTTTAACATATTTTTCAGGGTTTATGGAACAATAAATCCTGAGCTCCATAACTCAATCGAACAAGAAACTTTAGAAGGTTTTTATGACGGGTTACCGGCAAAATATAGAAGCGTATTAAATCCCGCAGGATTTCAATCTTCTCAAGATGCTTTCTCAAAAGCAATAGAAGTAAGCAAAAGATTTGAAAAAGATAGAGAAAGGAGCGCACATGATTGGGGAATAGTAAAATTAGATGTTAACGCCCCTCATACAACCACCTTATATTAAACATGTCATAATCCCATTGATTATCGACGTGAAGAATTACGCTTTGATCTATTTCCCACATTTCCTTTAACCATTTGTTATATTTCCTCTCTTCTCTTTTCTCTTTTATTTCTTCGATAATGATACATTTTTTTTTGAAACTGCTCATCAATTGCATCTATAACAAACAAAATTCAAATATATTAATAAAATAAATAAATGGAACAATGAAATTAACTTTTACTAAATAAAATATAATGATTAATAAATTAATATAAATAATAATAATTAATATTAATACTCACTCTTAAATTTATTGGCCGGTAGGGTTATATCCTGGGGATGTAACACCTCCCTCCCTATTTTCAAATGTCAAACGTGTGTTTGGCATTTGTCTCGCTAAGAGTCGTTTCTCAAGATCTTCTATTGTAATTATCGTATCTGGGGCGGTTGCGATTACGAATGGTTTAGGTGCTTCTGCTTCTGCTTCTTTCTCTGATGTCTTCTTCGTTGATGTATCATCTGGTTTTCCAAGATGTATCAATAGGCTGGCGACTGAACTCCAGATAGCTCCTAGTAAATGGATGCTCCATCCGTAAATTGAATGTATGGTGTAGCCATGAATTATAGTATCGATTATATATTTGATAAGTTGGATTATAGTGATTATTCCAAACACTCCAGCACTGATGTGTCCAAAAATTAGAAATTTACTCCATAATTCTTCTCCAGTTGATTCAGCGATTTTTCTCAAAGCATCTTTATCCAATAGATTGTAGATGGAAATATCATCTCTGTTTATCTGTTGACCGGCTGCTCCTCTTGCTATAGTATTTAATAAGGCTGGTTTCTCTGCTGGAAACATGAAGTGATCACGGAAGTCTTCTAATTCTTCTTTAGTGTAGACTCCGCTTGTAGCAAGTGTTCCGGGGTCGATGTAGTTCCATGATAATTTCGTCATTGGCTTGATTGATTTTGGCGCTTCGATTTTTGCAGGATTTGGGTTGAAGCTGTACCACTCGTTTTAAATTCGGTAAATAGTTGGTAATAGAGGATTGCAATCTCTTCGATTTTTGTCGCTTTTCCTTCGTACAAAACATCGTATTTATCGAAATTACAGCTGTCCTTCGGGTACTCGTTCCAATATGTGTGTCCACCTTCGTCATCGAAACAGTATCCGCTTGATAATTTACATGGATTTCCGCTGTTCAGAATTATCTTATTCATTTCCAATTTTATTGTTGCTTGATAGTCTCTTGCTGTGATTTTGGCAATTCTTTGGACAATTACTCCTTCCCATGTTCCATAGCCGTCATCGAAGTATGTTCCTTGGCATTCTCCGTTGTCCTTCACTGATCCAGCTAGTAAGAGGCTTCTGGTATTTGTCGAATTCAATTCTAGTCCTTGGAGGTTTGCATTTCCAATCAATAATTTTCCGGTTTTATGCAAATCAAGACATGCTTCTCTATCAATTTTTGCAAAATAAGCTCGTCTGCCGTTTCTTACGATCGAATTATGTGAATGCATTCCACAATGATAGATAGTTCGATCAATTTCAATTTTACATTGGATTATCTGGGTCTTTTTGAATTCCGAGAGTTGTAAGAGTTGTATATATGTATCCGTGATAATGGGTTTGGTCTCAATGATCTCGCATTCTTCCGTATCCTTGAGGTTGACTGTCGTAATGTTAAATCTTGGTCCTCCGCAATCGTAACCAACCAATCCCCAGGCGATCGAAGGCATGAGAAACAGCGTGATAACTCGTATCATATTTCTGGAACAGATGGTTCCTTTAATTTTAGACTTTCTGACTGATACTTTTCATTGTTAATACATATATTTATAATATATGATTACTTTTTAGTTACGATTTACATTACTTAATAGATATATATATGTATATTATATATAGATTGTTTTTTTTTTTTTTTTTTTTTTTATGGGGATTCTATAATCCGCCCATGTTGTAAGTATAATTCTTCGTATACTGAGGTCTCTTCAGTACTTATTCTTATATATATGTCATTATTATTTTGTTTTGTCATTATTATTTGATCGAATGAGTAAGGGGTATTTTGTTCTGTTAATTCTCTATATAATTCCCAACGTGAAGTTACGCATTCATAGCGATATAATCCCGTCTTTAATTTACTTTTTCTTATCATGTGTCTTAAAACTCCCCTTTCCCATCCGGTAAGTATCCTATTACATTGGATTAATATTGCTTTAATATTATAACTAATAACTAAAAATTGTTGTGAGGGATAGTAGTTTACTTCAAAAATTATTTCTAAATTTGGATTCATCTTGTTGCTTCAATTTTGTTCCAATAAAATGATCTGTAACATTATATTATACCTTCCTTTTAATCTCTGGTTGATACCTATATGTAAGTGAAGCGTTAAACTACATCTACATGTGTTTTCTGTTTGTGTAATTTTTTAAGACTTGTAAGGACCAGGTAAGTGTGTATATATATTCATTTGTGTTGCTGTGTATGACTTTTGTGAGTGGACACCCTACTGGAGGATCTCATATTGGTCTCACTTCTGTTTTGCAGTTTAACAAGGCAAGTTATTTATTATAATAATTGATAATTAATTTTTATTTAAAAGTATAGTATTTGAAATTTAAACATTTAAAGTTTTTATAATATTTTAGAAAGTGTTTTATTATTCATTATGGTTTTTCCATTATTATGGTGTTTTCTAATTATTTGTTTTTTGTGTTTTTGATTTTAGTTTACTAAGAAAGAAAAAAAAAAAAAAAAGAAACATGGACTTCCAGATGGTGGTCATAGACTTCCTCGCTGGATTTGGTGTAAGTTTGATAATAATTATCTCAAAAGAGAATAAAAAAAAAAAAAAAAAAAAATTTTTCATTTATTTATAGTAATTTGTTCAAATGTTAATTTTATTAACTTATCATTTTACTTATATATTTGAATTTATTTATCTTAGATTCAGTTCATGGAGGCATTTGAGCAACGGTTCATTGACATAGATACAATAAAAGCCGTAAGGGCAGAGAGGAAAGAAAGGAGGAAGGATCAAGCCGATTGGGAGGAGTTACAATGCAGGATTTCCGATTTTGAAAAATCGACCTGGGATTTTGATTTGTTTAATGTAAGGTGGTTGTTTGAGGGGCGACTCGGGGTGCATACGCACCCTGAGGATGACTGAGGTGATGCCATTTGGAACACCCCTGAGGGACTTTATTGGGCGTATGACCCCTGAGTGGCTCCTCCAACAATAGTCCAAAATAATAGTAATAATACTAATAATACCAACCAATAGTCTTGTAGTTTTATAATTAGTTATAAGATATATATATATATATATATATATAATTTTTATATATATATATTATTGAATAAATATTATTATTTTATATTATTTTCTTTATTGTAAATTTTCCAATTCCAAGTTCCTTTCCAAATTATTATTTTAAATCAATTTCTATCGACCTTTTTTATTTTAACAGTTTTAGTTTATTTTCATGAACGATTTTACCGTTAACTCCAATTTTTAATTTTACGTTATGATTTTCTAAAATTTCCATTATCTCATATGGTCCTGAATAATGATTTCCAAATTTTCCTTTTCGTGGTTCTTTTAGTAAAAGTACTATATCTCCTTTTTTAAATTTAACTGGGTTTATCTTTCTATCAAAATTTCTTTTTGATTTTTCTTTAGCTTGTATTAAATTTAATTTTAAACGGCGAGTCATCATCTTATAAGGTCGTGGCGATTCAGAGCGATGGCAACACCGCCGTCGAACTACTACAGCCGACTGATTGCAATATATTATGTGAGTGGAGAAAATGTTAATTATTCAAATTCTAGAATTTTAGTCACGATGAAGTACAAAAATTCGTCCGGTTTCAAACCGACAGACACCGTCGATCTGGCAGCCGGTGGATCCGGGTTCGAATCCCGGTTCATCTGATCATTTTTTTTTTTTCTATAATTTCAAGACATCAAACTTTTAATCATAATTTATGTATAACCACGATTCTTGACATTACAGAATGTCGGAGCTGAGTCCGGGGACGATCAGGGATCCGAGAATCCAGGGCCTGGGATGGTGGGCCTTCAACAACAACAAGGAACTCGTGCGAATTCTGTCAGCAGTGATGGAACGACGTGAAACATCTAAAACGGCCGAGAATGATCACTCCAGCAGAGAACACCTGATTATCTCCAAAAAAAAAAAGCACTTTGCACACTTAGGGTAATCTATTATATTACGCTCTATTACAAAGCATCAGTACTTATGGCATCATTGCTTGGGGTGGTGCATACCACAATGCTCTTATTTTGCTTAAATCATTTCAAGACAGAATCATAAAAATACTCTAAAGACAACCAAATCCAAATTTTTTAATATACAACGAAAGACTATATAATATGACAGAACTTTGCTCATTCAATTCCATTCTGTTTCCAGACTTCACGTGTTCCGAAGACGAGGTCGCCTAGTTCCAGCGAAGGAGAGTATGCGGTACCACTTCTTCGTCGATTAAAAGAGAAAAGCAGAGCGAAATAGAAACTTCATATTCCTGAGTAACAGAATTGTTATATTACATGTATTATAATTTATGATACCGTCATCTGTACATATATAGCTTATAAGGATTAACTAGACTAATGGATATTTTGAATAAAAACACGATATAACTAAAATAGTTTCATTATTTTATTTATAAGATAAACAATCCTTAATAATATAATAATGATCTTTATTATTGTGTCCCGTAGTTTCGATTCCTACATCTTATTCTAATGATTATTGTGTTCGCTGATACTAATTTGTTTTAGTTGTTAAATAAGAGATAGTCATTGTATTATTTAATCTAATAAAATTATGTCTGATTTTATTTACAAAATTGCAAATTTCAATTATTTTAATTACAGTCATTCTATGTATGTAGTAATAATTATAATTATAGTAAGTTAGGCGATAAAGAGATTTCGAATTTATTCCCGCTGGATTTTATTTGGGTATTGCTATCTATGAAATCGGGGAGAACTTCGCTACAATGTTGTGTAGGTAAGGTTACCATTCGGGTTGTTTTAGTCGGTAACATAGAGATCTTGAAGATACCATATCGTCCGAGGGTTACTTTTGGCGCAAAAATTATGCGCGGGAATTGGTTTGAATTTAAATTTGATTAGTTAGAAATTCATGTACATACGATAGTTTGTCTTATTTAGATACCATCACCGAATAACTAGGTAAACTGGAAAATAGGAAATCAATGTTTAGGGATGGTTTTGAATAGCTCTCGAGCCATTCATAAATAAAGGTGCGGTTCTCGTTTTGGCAGTCGTTCGTTTGTCAAAAACGGCAGGGTTTTAGTTTTGGCAGTCGTTCGTTAATTAAAAACGGCGGGGTTTTAGTTTCTACAGGCCCTCGAATACGAAGTATATCGACAAATTTAGAAATAATGATCTGGACCAACGATAATAGAGATAATAGCGGCCAGCATCCCTCGATTTAAAATATGAAAAAATTAGTTAATTGATTTTTCTCGCCAAATAGAGGAGAATCTCATCGATCTACTCAGCGATTTCCAGTCAGGGTGAAGATTTCCTCTCGAAAATCTTCAGTTTACGCGATTTATTGTCGATGATTCATTTAATTTCGGCGATTTAATCGAAAAACGAATGAAAACGTAAAGTTTATAGGATTACTAGATAATATGATAGTTAAAATTGGAATTAAATCGTAAGAAGCCTATGAATAACGTAGACGTGATATTTCTTGACTTCATTAGATCGCGCGCGTTGACACACCTATAACAAGAAAACAAATATTTCGCCTCGTTACATGCAATCTCAAGTTAATAATCACACGAATGACATGCGGGTTGGATACGGCAAGGCATAATAACGCATGAATAAAAAGATTTGATCAGTTGCGATGGGCACAATGTATATTTATTAAAAAAAAAAAAAAAATGCTCGAAAATTGTACACAAATTTTACAATTTATATAAGACTGAGAAATATTGTATCGATGATGTAGAAATAAATTATTATAATATATACCAATATAATCAATTGCTTCGTTATTAGCAACAGACCTACATGTCTATCATATAGTATATTCGTATTTGGGTAAGAAATGTACACGTGGATATTCCCTTTCTATTTCAGATTTGAATCGAGCTCTAAAGCTATATAGCTTCTACTCTTATTGAAACGGTTCAAAGTTCACGCAGTATATCAAGTCTCAATAACACACACACACACATACTTTCAATAATAAAGCGTAAACATACACACACATATGTATGTTACACGCGATAGAGCTAACGTCTGATTAGATACAATATTATACATAGTACAGCAAGGAATCCAGACTTAAGCAACTTTCCAGTCACTCATACACTCGTTTCTGCGACGGTCTATATAATATAGGAGCTAAGAGACAACGATCTGTCAAAATATTTCCACAATGGCATCTATAATAAGAAAAATTATTTCTTCTTCAGCTGCACCAAAGCCAGTTGGTCCATACAAGTGAGTCTGTAAATAAAAACATATACACACAACATAATCGTGGCTGAATTAACGATTTTGAACAAAATATCTTCTATTCCCTACTGAAAATTTCCAGATGAATTCATCTGGTGACGTTAGAAATTCATATGTAATTTGCTGGAAATCCAGCAGGTTTCAGATATTGGAATTTATTGGATTCTGCTAGGAATCCACTAGATTTCAAACGGAATCCATAGGAATTTCGAACGACCAGATGAATCCATCTGGAAATTTTCAGTAGGGTTCAATAATTATTCAAATTTATTTACATATTGTTCAATAACCGATAAAATATTTCATACACCCAAAGAGTAAGCACGTTACGTAACTGCTGATCAACGTTAAGGTCATTTGAATGGCACATCGAATCCAGTTTATTCGACATCACACGATTTCGCAATTCCAAATTTCACGATCAATTAGTTTCCGAAGACGAAATCGACAAGGATGATTACTACATATTGCAACATATCTTTTCCCATATAGTCAAGCCATCGTAGTAGATCGAACAGTTTATCTATCTGGAGTATTGGGACTCGATAAGGACAGTGGTAAGCTAACGAGTGGTGGAGCTGTTGGAGAAGCTCGTCAGGCGTTAATAAATATGGGACATATTTTGAAAGCAGCTGATTCCAGCTTCGATAAAGGTTTCAGATCAATAATTTTGTAATTTAATAATTTATCAAACTAATCATCAGATTGATTGACCATGTATTTTATTTTATTTCCCTAGTTATTAAGGCGACTATACTATTAAACAATATCGATGATTTTGCTGCCGTAAACGAAGTATACAAAGAATGTAAGGAATAATCATATTTCTAATATCAGAAAATAATGCACACACTTCATAATTTATTTTTTTAATATCGCCACAGTTTTTACAAAGGATTATCCAGCTAGGTCAACATTCCAAGTTGGAAAATTGCCACTGGTAATAAAATTGATCATTAATTCTCTAATAATTATCAAACTATACTTTTTTTGTCAGACAAGGATCATGAAAATAATTTATTTATCAATTTTACACAGGGAGCATTGGTTGAAATCGAGGTAATAGCTTTGACTGGAAATGTGCAAACAGTCAATTCCAATTCTACAAGTTGACTAAATTCTGCAAAACTGTGAGGAATAACTATAAGGATCTCGAAAACTGGCAAAAGACATGCTAGAATTTATGAAATATACACAAATGTGCGATTTACAAAAAATAAATGTACAATACTGTTCTTTTTATACTTAAAATTAATAAAGCTATGCTCAAACCACACAGAATTTGTGTTATACGAATTTTTCGATCATTCGCAAGTCCCTAACACGTCTAATTGTAAAAATTGAACCAGCGCCTTATTTTAGGCAACCTGAAATGCAATCTTTGAGCAGTAGGTATGAACGTATCTCGTAGGTGAGAGCACCCAGAGTCCAGTCAGTGGCTCCATCTTTAGAGCTGTTCATGTTTGTCCCAATAAACGTTGAAGAACTATAATACGTATACATTTATCGCAGCTGATGTTTACAGCGTTGAGAAAAAGGCTATATTCTTATCGGTCTATTTTGACTGTTAAGAGACAAATTGGAGAAATGGCTGATCCAGTATTTCCAAAAACGTTGAAAGATTTTGGCTACGATTTTGATCAAGGTAAATTTTTCATGTACTATCCTTGTGCATGCTAGAATTCATGAAAAAAGTGTAATGTCCCTTAGTGCGTATGCAAAGATGCGTCAACAGCGCTGTCTAAACGCACTACGCATGCGCGTTTATTTACTTGCGCACGCATCCCGTGGATTGACTAATTGCTGATCTGATTCTAGGCGGGAAACTTCGAAAAATTGATCGAGATACCGGCCTCCTTACCGAAGATGGTTTCGAATTTAATGTCACCGTAGATTTGACTTATAACCAGAAGAGATACGAGGCTCTCGGCCAGGTGAATTTAATCGCTATACTCAGAAAAAAGTCTTGTTGACACAACCAAAATTTGGGTCATTATATGCACAATCAAATTTTTTGTTCAGTCGACCAAAAATTTTGTTGGAATAACCAAAATTTTGGTTGTCCCAACAAAATTTTGATTATCCCAACCAAATTTTTGGTTGACTGAACAAAAAATGTGATTGTGCACATAATAACCAAATTTTGGTTGTTATTTTTCTGAGTGTAGTGTTTAGTCGCATTAGGAGCAGATTTATTCTTTTTCAAAATTTTATTTGAATTTATTTCTCCAATAATGCAGATCATCGACGAGTACGTTTACGAACTCCTAGAAAAAGAGGGTCTGAACAGATTGCCGGTTCCCAAAGAGACTGCAGACGGAACATCAAACTCGTTTATATTCGCGACTGATGATTATTCGGTGAACGATAAACTCATGGTATTGATTCATGGGAACGGAGTGGTCAGAGCTGGACAATGGGCAAGGCGTTTAATAATAAACGACAATCTCAAGACCGGCACTCAATTACCGTATATTAAAAAGGCACGAGAACTTGGATACGCTGTGATGGTACTGAACACAAACGATAATTTTCGACGCTTGGATAAACCGGGTGAAAAGGATAAGACAGCTAGGAAGAGCGAAATTCCGGTAAAGAAATAATCACAAAGAAAAAGAAAAAAATGCCCTTATTACCCTTACGGAAAAAACAGTCAAAATAACACTCAGTAGTGATTCTCAACTGAGGTGTACTTTCGTACACCTAACTTGGGTGTTGACTCTCAGTTGAGTGTTGACCCTCTGTTGGGTGTCACTCATTTGGGAGTCAACTCTCAGTTTGGGAGTTCGACACTCAAAATTTGGGAGTCCACCCTCAATTTGGGAGGTCGACACTCGAAATTTGATAGTCAACTCTTAATTTGGGAGTTCGACACTCAAAATTTGGGAGTCCACCCTCAATTTGGGAGTTGAACACTCAAAATTTGGTAGTAAACTCTCAATATGGGAGTTCGACACTCGAATTTCGGGAGTTAACTCTCAATTTGGGAGTTCAACACTCGAAATGTGAAAGTCAACTCCCAATTTAAGAGTTTTACACCCAAAATTCAGTGTTTACACTAAAAATTCAGTGTTCACACTCAGGAATTGAGTGTATTTTCCGTAAGGGTTCACTCTTTGAAGACACAATATTCTTATATCTTAATAACAGGGAAGCGAGGATCCTCACAGCCACGTTGAAACAGTTTGGAAGCAGTACATTCAGCCTTCAAAGGCGAAGCATATAGCGATCGTAGCTCATAGTTACGGTGGTGTTTGCGTGGTAAAATTTGTGAGTTGAAATTATGTAATTCGTAATTATTTATCAATTGTAGGTTTCTGCGTAACAATTCTGAATGCTGTTTTTATTTTCTATATTCAATAAACGCAGGCGGTCGAACATCCTCAAGATTTTAAAAACAGGATCTTTGCTGTTGGGATGACAGACTCTGTTCACTCGATTCCAGTTGCTGCGCTCAAAATCGAAGACACATTAAAGGTCGGTGCCAAAAATGATGATCCTTCTTTTTATGGTTTCGGATAAATTTAGTCAATTAGAATATTTCTTCACTGGGTTGAAAGAAAAAAGAAATTCTTTCCAAGGTGTTAAACCCCATTAATTAGAGTTCCGAATGACTAGATCTGATAAAAGTTTCCCCAATTCAATAAAATGAAATGAATTAAAAGTAACATGAATATAATATTATATAATAGGCGCAGGGAATTATATCTGCGTGAAACGATCGCGCATATGCGTTTCTACAGCACGCTGGTTTTTCATTGTTATAACCGACAATGAAACCGCAGCATGACTTCGTTTTATTAGCTTCCTCTGTGTCGCCGAAGAGCACTCGCACTCCTTTGCACTTCTGGATTATATCGAAAACTGCATAGGTATATCCATTGCACTGCAGGGTAGATTGTTTATGGTGCTCATAACGATCATGGGTGTATTCAGTCAAGTGATATCTAGGTAGCAGGTTCTTCAGAGATTTCTATTCTTTCACTTGTCTCAATTAGAATTACTAATAGGAAATGAAATTTTCAAAAACCATACCGAAATTTGGGTAAATTCTATGGAATTGATGAAAACTCTTTGGATATTATAACCGAATCTTGGTTACTTTTTCCAATCTGATTATCGATTCATTACGAAATTTGTGAAATCTCTGAAATTCAAATAGACACTCGATAATCTATTGGAGAGAAGCTGTTACGATAATTTCAGAAAATGAGTAATATATGAATAATAGCATCGAAAATTTGTTAGACCGTTTGAAATCTTAAAATCCGGCGTCTCGTACCCTAAAAAAAAAAAAAAAAATAAAAAAAATTAGCCCCTTCGATTTCCTCGTTGTTAGTAGCCCATCTGTGATGCCTATTGCCGAGAATAGGGAGAGCACAGCGTGACTTCTCGTGTATATTAGCCTTCTCAATGCATGCATATTAGGGTGGGCCAAAAAAAACTTTTAATTTTTTTTTCTTTAGTTACCATGAAAATATTGCTCAAGATGATGAAAAAAAAGTCCTCTGAAAATTTGAGCTCTTAATATCAATATTAAGAGGTGCCTAATCGCGATTTTTGATTTCCCATTTAAATAACACAGGAAATTTTTTTTTTTTTATTTGGAATTTTATTCCGTTCCAACGAATCATCGTGTTATAAAAATCAATACATATTCTTGTAGGAAATTAAACGATCTCCAAAAAAGGTCTGATGTGATTTTTCGCTAAGTTCACTCGTTTCAAAGTTATTCAAGGTTAAAGTTCAACCTCAAACGGTATATGACGACTTTTTTTTCGACTTAGCGAAAAATCACATCAGACCTTTTTTGGAGATCGTTTAATTTCCTACAAGAATATGTATTGATTTTTATAACACGATGATTCGTTGGAACGGAATAAAATTCCAAATAAAAAAAAAAAAATTTCCTGTGTTATTTAAATGGGAAATCAAAAATCGCGATTAGGCACCTCTTAATATTGATATTAAGAGCTCAAATTTTCAGAGGACTTTTTTTTCATCATCTTGAGCAATATTTTCATGGTAACTAAAGAAAAAAAAATTAAAAGTTTTTTTTGGCCCACCCTAATGCATATATACATATACCTACGTCTATCATTTGCATCCATACATATGTAGAATTTGAAGCAAGTGCGTCCTTGTGGTTCGCTTTGTTATTTGGTTCCCGTTTTGAATTTGAAAAAGCTTCTTTTTTTTTTTTTATTCCTTTTTTTGTTTTCGCGGGGTGAATGAAGGTGGTAATTATTGCCATCTAGCTATACGGTATATACCTACTACGACGCAGAGTTCCAGGTTTATATTCATACAGATCTACAGGAAGTGATATTTCTCGAGGGAAATTAGAACCGTATCATAGGTACCTACAGTGAAAAAATTAAAAAAAAAAAAAAACGTATAAAAGATTCTTTTTTTCTCTCAATAATTATTATCTCCGCGAGTCAAGATGCGGGTACTACGTGTGATTAAAAATCATCTGAAAATTTACGTATAGGGCTTTAGAGTTCCGTTTTATGGTAAAACTTCCGGATATGTTCATTTCCGCGATGGGTCGCACACCTCTCTCTCATAGAACCGAGATTGGACTAGACTAGACCAGAAAGAGGGTATCGTGTTTCAATATTAAGGGAACTTTCCGCATCTCGAATTACGTTAGGACCGGAGAATCCCAATTCTATAGGGGTCACATAGAGCCGATACGGTTCACCTGCTCGTTTATACCTCGGTTAAGGTTTTAGAACTCGATATACCCCGATATACTCTGATATCAGATAATATAAACTATAAAAAGATGAAAAATGTTGATAAAATCGATATTGGATAAAAATATGTGCACAAATCTTTAATTTGATGCACACTTAGAAAAAGGTCTTGTTGCCACAACCAAAATTTGGGTTATTATATGGACTGCAATCACATTTTTTGTTCAGTCAACCAAAAATTTTGTTGGAATAGCCAAAATTTTGGTTGTCCCAACAAAATTTTGGTTATCCCAACGAAATTTTTGGTTGACTGAACAAAAAATGTGATTGTGCATATAATAACGAAATTTTGGTTGTGTCAACAAGACCTTTTTCTGTGTGCATGTGGTATATTCGTCGTGGAATCGAGTCCCCTGCAGATTGCTGGTTCCTATACTTGTCTGAAAATGGCCCATATTGTATATAGGTACAGGGTATATAGCCTGTACTTTAGCGAGTAGATGGGATGGGGTGAGACTTGATATGAATGTCGGTCTCGCTGACAATGCCCGGGACGCTCTTCGCTCTTCTCGGAGTCGAGTGGAGTGGCTGGTGCTCTCGGAGAGGTTCCGCAAAAGATCGGAGTGCCCGAGTGCCAGAGAGGCTGCAGGGCTCGCCAGGAACTAATGTTCATCCATCCATCCATCCGACGAGTTCGTGATATTTCTATAGAAGCCACTAATGCCTAATGGGATCTCGCTTGCTTCTGAATATCACCGAGAGTAGAGACCGTCGAATAGGTGCGGTATAGGTACCTACCCACCAAGCACTCTGAACCCCGCCCTGAGAATCACGCTTCCCCATTAAATTGTCAAACCCATTGAAAAACTATGCCAGAAGTACCCGCGGGTAGATTTTAAACGCTTTTGCACATCCACGAAATTACATTCTCATATAACACTACCGCATAATGGGACTGTGATCGTTGATTAGCTCAAGATCGGTTCCAAAATTTCTACCATATCAGCAAAAAAGGTCTGGTTGGACACAACCGAAATTTGGGTATTACATGGACAGTCAAATTTTTTGTTCAGTCAACCAAAAATTTGGTTGGAATAGCCAAAATTTTGGTCATCCCAACAAAATTTTGGTTATCACGACAAAATTTTTGGTTTACTGCACAAAAGATTCGATTGACTGAACAAAAAATTTGATTGTCCACATAATAACCAAATTTTGGTTGTTTCAACAAGACCTTTTTCTGAGTGTACCTTAATATAGCTTTTCTACATCCACGAAATGACATTCTCATCTAACACTTCCATAATGGGACATGTGATCGTTGATTAGCTGAAGATCGGTTCTAAAATTTCTAGCATATTAGCAAAAGTGGTATATGGTATGGTATGTACCTTATAGCTGGGGCGCAGATCGGTGTTGACACTAAACGGACAGCGGTAAAGCAAATAGGTTTACATGGCATGAGCAAAGATGGGTTGTATCAGTTTGTTTACAGTATACGTAAATTATGGTGCAGTTGCGATGATTGAACAGTAAAATTTGCTATCATTTCATGTTAGGATGTTAACGTCACGTCGGGTACCACATCGCGACCATTTCCCTAGGGAAATGCACGGATTGTATTTACTCAAAGTACGTTTATGCGCCGAAGTTTCTCTCTCGTTACTCCTACTACTCGTCGTCGTTAGAGTTATATAAGGACTGTTTACATCATCACTCTAATTAATTGGCAAACTATAACGGATTCTAATATTTAACCAGTCCATGCGGATCCGTTTTTTTTTTTTTTACATTTGGCGATTGTACACCCCAGGGTTGACTATAAATCGTTAAAAAAAAAAAAAAAGAAAAAAGCTGAGCGGAAGGACTAGGATCGTGACTCCGCAGGTGCGGATGTCCCTTCTTCCTTCTTACTTCTTATTTCAAGTATTTTCTGTGGTTATTGCGGTTGCAGGTGGTGGCGCGAAATTGGGTATCCTCAGAGAAGCCTTTGGACACCCCGGAGCGCACGCCGAACGGTGACATTGAACGGTATTCTGCGGGTAAGCAGCACACCATACCATACCATACCATACGATATAGAAGATATGCCTCTCGTATCCATTAACGTGTCGCCGGACGTATTCCCCGGTTGAATTACAATTTACACGATGAAATATTCATTAAATAAAATAATATTCACTCAGAAAAAGGTCTTGTTGACACAACCAAAATTTAGTTATTATATGCACAATCAGATTTTTTGTTCAGTCAACCAAAAATTTCGTTGGGATAACCAAAATTTTGTTGCGACAACCAAAATTTTGGCCATTCGAACAAAATTTTTGGTTGACTGAACAAAAAATTTGATTGTGCATATAATAACCCAAATTTTGGTTGTGTCAACAAGACCTTTTTCTCAGTGTTTAATACTATAAAAATTCGTTCCTTATTATACTTCAGGACATTCAACGCATGAGATGACATCATGGGCGTCGATGGAATCAGTTTTTCGTTTTATCGAAGCCCGGTACAACGACGTGACCAAAAAAACCGATCTCTGAATATTGTCTTTGATTTTTATTTATATGTGTAACTCAACTTTTGATAATAAAGATAATTAATCTAACGAAAAGTACAATTACTACTGTCTCATGTCATATTTAGTGCATTAGGGGACTGATGCAATGTCCAGACTGCAGACTGGGTCCATCGTTTATTAACTATATGGACAGAAAACAGACCGTTCTAGTGCATGACGGTGTAATTGAGTTAAGGGTTGTAATAGAATTATCGCACAGCTACCCCTAGGTAGACAAATATCGATGCTAACAGACTTTAGTAAATTGGTAATGGCGGGGAGGAAAAGAAAAAAAAAAAAGGTGATTACCGCACGTTTCTGGCTTGATGCAGACTTTCGACAGATATTTTAAGAGCTACTATAACATATGAGTCCGATTAAACATACGGATATGTCGAGATAAGATATGAATAAACTGTTATTGCCACATATACATATTTATACACATATATAATATATGGACACAGGTATCAAAGAAATAATGATAAACTACTATGTGACGAAGGAGCGAGATCGACGAAAGACTATAACCATATCGAGTACAATGGCGGACTGGTGCAGCAGCAGCAATCTTGCTTATCAGTATAGCCATAAAAATATCATCGGTCAAGAGCCGAAACTTTCCTGTCCTGGGAACGTAGAAAAAAAGAAAAAAAGAAAAAAGGAAACAAAGTATGGAGAAAAAGTTCGAGGAGAGAGAGAGAGAAGGATCGAGGCGAGATAGGGAGAAAAAAAAAAAGAAAGAAAAAATCGAAAAAACTATTCCGGGAGGCAGGATCACCGATAGCCATCTTACTGCCTTATAAATGATCCGTAAGCCCGGAGACCAGACGCAACTAAAACCACTTATACCCATTGGGAATGGTGGAAAAAAAAAAGGGAAATAAAAAAAGAAAAGGAAACTGCTATACATTTTCGGTCGTGGTATAAACAGACAGATTTATAAATATTATACCGATGCGATGACAAACTGCATATTATTTTATCGGTATTGATACTGTGGGGTTGATATGGGACTCTGTTCTCTTCATCCCCCCTATAGAAAGTGTTTTATTATGACTTCACCCATGCACGTAGTAGGGTACCAGCTACCGTTTTGTTGAAAAGATGAATTCCAGGGTATTTCAGTGATGAAATAATATGAATCAGGGAAATTTACTTAATTGAACGTATACAAGTTGATCAGGATACAGTGCATTGTGTTATTATCGATATTACCGATTACCAAATTGTTACAGTGATTAAACAGCACTATAGAGATAAGGGTAATTTAATCAGGGTATAATTACTGCTACAATCTGTAGGATACGATCTATTTGGTTTTGCGAAACTAATATATGTGTACTACTATATTATGTAACTTTAGTCTCGTGACGGAGTGGTAAGTGGTAATTCACGTTACGGATGCTATGGTGGTAATTGTTTTTTTTTTTTACAATAATTTAGGAGGACACACTCAGAAAAAGGTCTTGTTGACACAACCAAAATTTGGGTTATTATATGCACAATCACATTTTTTTGTTCAGTCAACCAAAAATTTTGTTGGAATAGCCAAAATTTTGGGTTGTCCCAACAAAATTTGGTTTTACCAACAAAATTTTGGTTATCCGAACGAAATTTTTGGTTGACTGAACAAAAAATTTGTTTGACTGAACAAAAAATGTGATTGTGCATATAATGACCAAATTTTGGTTGTGTTAACAAGACCTTTTTCTGAGTGCATGCAGGTATTCGAATGATTGAATCCTTGATGAGTACATGCTCTACATGCCATACCATAGAACGAGTGTATTTAACAAACAGGAAACTACACTCCAGCTCGTAGCTCTATATTATATCTTGCGGGGGCATGGTAACCGTAATAACTTTCGGTTAGGGTTTTTCTCCTATAGCCATAAGGATATATACTAGGGCTAAAAATGCCCCTGACGTCACTCGGCCATCCATCACTCACGCGACAACCAACAAACCGTAGCGATTAACTTTAGTAGGGTGTTCTTTTTTATTTCTTCTTTCATTTTTACCACATCCCCTTTTTCACGCTGGGTCCCTATATACCTATAGATACCATAACCACGGGTTTTCAAACTGAAAGTCGAAAAACACTGTAGACTAAGAAAAAAAAAAAAAAAAAATTCTCCGGTCTTATTAAACCACAGGGAATTCTCAATCCTATGCGTATACCGTCCTGTTTGCTATTCATAACAATTTCTATCAATCATGCACAGCATGATGTGGCCTTGGTGCCAATTGGTCATATAGTAGGTATAAAACGAAGACAAATGTTTGCTTGTTCAATTGGTAGTTTAATAAGTATCTTTGACTATGATCAGAGTGATTCAATTCGACCAGAACTCCTGGTTATAATATGCGTGATGGATGAAATTTCCTGGAATATCATAACGATGCATGATTTTCTTAGTAGATTTTTACAGTTCAGACTTGAGGCATGTTAGTCATGACACGTTGGATGATCGTTTGTGATAATTGATACGTTACTGCGCAGACTTCCATTGTGGAAATAGCAGCTTTTGCAACCCTCGCGATTAAACGGCGTCGGGACGTCGACGTCGTCCAATCGGAGCTAAACTTGCGGTGAGTGGCAGGTAGAGCTGAGTACATGCATGTATAGATATCCCAGTGTGTATGGCACAACCACATGGATACGCACACATGGATATATAGATGTATATAGATTCTGGCTGCGTCTCAGTGGCGGATGAGGTACCTCGCGGATCGCGTGGGAGGTCGCGCAAGGTTATAGGGTAGGTGAGACGACCCTCGACCCGCCGCCAATCACGGGCGTCGGTTTATACCCAGCTTGCCAATGGCAGCCCCGAGGGGTGACCTGCCCGCGACCCTCCCGATATTACACTCCATCGCTGAGAATTATCCTCCCTGAAAAGAGGAGATTTTCACCTGATATGTGGCTAGTTAGACAGATAGAAGAAGGTCCTGAAATATGGCTGAAAACATACATTTTGTGTTTCCGCAGAGAGGAAAAAGGCACTCGAAGATCTCCATGATCTGAAAAAAAAAGCGAATGAGACATGTTGCAGACGTCTTCTCGTCTATTTTCAAACACAATGTCTGAAAACACATTTTCGGAAGTCTTGAACATGTATAAAATACATATTTCAGTCTGTGAATAACTGTGTTCAGTTCAATGTCTGGAAAGTCACGAAGAGAGGCATGCATGTGTTATTCAAACATCTTGAACATGTCTGAAAGAAGACGGGACTACATCTAAGGCATGTCTTATATCAGTCATTCGGAAGTCTTGAACATGTCTCAAAAACATATTTCAGTCTGTGAATAACTGTATTCAGTTCAATGTCTGGAAAGTCACGAAGAGAGGCATGCACGTGTTATTCAGACATCTTGAACATGTCTGAAAGAAGACCAGACTAAATCTAAGGCATGTCTTATATCAGTCATTCAGAAGTCTTGAACATGTCTTAAAGACATATTTCAATCTGTGAGAATTTATTATCATTGTAATTTCTTAATAGTGATACGAAAAATGGCATGTATGTGTTGTTCATTGATTCTTGAACATGTCTGAAGGCACACCATCTGAAATGCGACTGTAATAAGTTTGTGGGATGTATTCTATGAGACGTTTTAAAGTCTGGAACATGTCTAAAAGATATATTTCAGTCCGTGAACGTCTGTATTTATAGTTTAATATCTGAAAATTTACGAAAAGAGGCATGTATGTGTTATTCATTGATTCTTGAAAATGTCTAAGGGACGTCTTCGAGTCTGTAGTAGAATTCAAAATTGCACACAAGATCTGAAAAAAAGACTGTGACACGTCTATGGCGTGTCTTTTGGATGGCTGGAACATGTCTGAAACTTACCTCCAAACAAATGGCACATGGTTCCAAACCGTTTTCACTGCACAGTGCAATCTATAATGTATATAAACGTCGATTATTCTGCTTCTTTTGAACAAATTTTTGGAATTTGTTCCCCACCCTCTTAACCAAGGGGTGAGTTGAACGATCGAAAGAAGTGAGGGGTTGGGGTTCTAAGATTTTTCGAAGGAGTGAAATCGCATTACGGATAACAGCGAGCTAGAGACCGAAAGTCGTGGCTGGTATGGCACCCTCGACTTTCGCCCTCGCGCTGTTAGATATCATCTGTTCTAAAACGTTGGGATGGGTGAAGTGGTGGATGGCGTTAGTAAGGAAACGCATGTAAATCTCTGCAGACAAATTCCAAATCCTCAGAGCTTCCCAGCGCCTCGACAATTCTCTTTTTTCCTTTCCATTTTTTTTTTTTCACTTTTTTTTTTTCCCTTCTACCCAAAAAAGATTTCTTAACCCACACAACTGGCTGCTCATCTCATCTCCTACATATATACATAGTATATGTACCATACAGACGTTCAGAAAAAGGGGACACCGATAAAAGGATCACCCCCATAGATTCTAAGGATTTTTTCTTCTTCTTCTTCTTCTTCTCTTTTTTCACAACGATAATTAACCGGGTACATATAGGTAAGGGTAAGGGTAGGTATTATATATGGATATACTATATACAATCAGCGAAAAATTGTGTAGTATCTTCGATTTTTAACATTATAATTTATTACCGCACGTATATTGCACCCTTTCGCCATATGTTGAACTACCATTGAAATGACATGACATGACATGACATTAAGCCAGCAACGCGTATGTGCACTCCATAAACTACACGGACGATCTATATTTAGTAAATTATGTACGCATATATACGTGTAGTATATATATATATATATATATATATATATATATATATAAACACACTTACCCATGCGGTTAGACGCGTGCTTCACGGTTTGTAATACCAGACGTTATAACATATGTACATGTGCATGTACATGTATGTATCATATACACACATGCTCATAGAGAGAGAAATAGAGAAATAGAGAGGGGGAGATAGGTGAGTATCGTGCATCAGTGTTATCGAGCGGGGGTGGCTTCGTAATTACTTCCTTGGGGCAGGAGAAGGCATGCGCGCGCCCCCGGGGGTTGGGTCATAGGTCATCCCCGTCTACCCCTGTTCGACCCAGGCCATCCATGGTAGCCAATCAACGCGCCAGGCACTTCCTGTCTCGGAGTCGTGGTGTGGTGGTTGCACGGCATCCCTTATTCGTTACGTATAAGTAGTACTTATATGCGTGAAAGTTTTTCGAACAAAAAAAAAAAAAAAAAAAAAAAAAGATAAGGGATGAAAAAAAGCTGATTTAATTTTTTTCTTCTCTTTAATTCTTTCCCATAATATAATTCTTTCATTATTAAAATTTTCATACCCATTTTACCCTCGTTCTGAATGTCATAGACACCTTTAACAGCTTATCTCAAACTTGTACCTACGTGCGTCTCTCTACTATATGGAAGCCGTAATGTCAGGAAGGGTTCGTGCCAACGGTAATGCCTACTGTATGGGGTGGCTTAAAATGTCGAGACCTTTACGCCGGCCATATCCCATCATCGGTGCCAATGTCGTTTCCGCTTCCTCTGCCTCAGGGTATCCTAGTGGATTTTTTTTATTCTCTTCTCCTCCTCTTCTTAAACGTCGGACGAATCATTAAGATAGAAAACGTACCCCCGGTCACCTCAAATTTTTGACACTTACGCCACAAATAAATTTGGGAAAAAGAAAATGTGAAAATTAGGGCACCGATCTTGGTCACATTTTAGCACATTATTTTTCAAATTTATTTGTACGTAAGTGTCCAAAGCTTGAGGTGACCCGGGGGAAACCATCGGACGTGGCCACATGCAAATTTCGAACGCATGTTCCTACAGCAGTAATTTTTGATAAAAAAAAAAAAAAAAAAAATGATGGTTCAGATCGTATTGTTCTGTATCTGATTTTTCAACGTAGGTACACAGAAAGAAATGTTGACTTGATTCAAGATAATTTTTGCGGTCCAAAATTTGAATGAGCAAAAAAATTTCAAATGCGGTGCCCAAATTTTTCAAATTTTCTTGGTTCGAGAAAATTTTGGTCTTCATTTTTGGACCCCCTAAAATTATGTTGAATCAAGAATAATTTTCTTGGCTCAAGTTGACTGTTTTTTTTGTTTTTTTTCTGGTGTATAGGATACGAAGTTTGAAATGATCTTTGAGAAACGATAGATATTCATTTTTCAAAGGGCGTATAAACGCGAGTTATTAATACGGTGGTATTATGAGGTACAAAGGAGGTAATTAGCGGTGAGTTCATCAGTCATTCTCTACCTTGTATCCATCCCATCGCTGCACAGCATCGTAGCATCGCCCTTGTCCCGGTCAAGCTCGAGTTGAAGAGGCTAACGCACGCATCTCGCCCATAGTGTAGTAATATCTCTAAAGTCCGAAGCGGTATAAGACAGACTCGATCTTATATGCCTGACGGGGACCCCGATCCTCTTATATATTATATGCCTCGTATATAGTAATATGTCCAACATCGCATAAGACACATTAGAGGGCTAATTAACTCCGCTGGCCTTATAGCAAAAAAATTTCAAACCATACCGATTAACTCAAACTTTAATATTTTATCCCCGGGGTTCAGGGTTACGAACTAAGAACCATTTTTTTAATTACGCATCCACTCCCAACACCCATTTATCACACGGGGTGATCAGCCCCCTCGCACTTACAAATCTTCATCATCACTTATACAATTTTACACTCATACTCCTCCATATTTTTAACATGCAATAATCGAAAGGCAAAAATTGAATTTTTGCAATGCAGATAACGAAAAATGTTATCATTTATTATATTAATTTTTTAATATCTGGGAGAGATTCAAAAAAATAAAAATACATTTTTAGACGTAGAGATTAATCGGAGTTCTCTGTGGCCTTTGAAGTGGTTTGTATCTCGTTTGAGAGAGCCAAGAACCCTGTCAATTTACCTCTGTCTGATTAATGAAGCTTGTAATACCTGCAGCTACCATTGAACGATGTTAGACTCTCGCGTTCTGGTCTCGGATTATTAGATGGTCAGTTATTAGTGGCTATTAGATCCTGTGTCTAACGACGAATAGCCGAGACTTTCACCTTCCCGGCCGATTAACAATCTCGTTATAATATTATATTTGGGAAGAAAAAAAAGGAAGGAAGGAACGAACAGGAACTTTAAATACAAGAAAAAAGAGAAAAAGAACGAAAAAAAAAAGAAAAAAAAAATAGGAACACTAAAATGGCGAGCTTGATGTTAGGACGTCGTGACGTCGGCGTCGGCTAGTGTGCTCGAGGACGAGTCGAGTATTGATTTCAACCTCCGACCGCTAAGGTGGAGGCTAGGAGCCACGGGGTTCAGGGGTTCAGAGGGGGTCGAAACGTAGGTCTTTACGAAGTCAGGTGGTTTTCCTGGTATAAGGGTGCGTAGACTAGGCATATGGAGAAATCCAGGATTCGAGAAGTATATACGATCAAAATGGGTTTCCGTATATAAAAAGAGGCGGTCTCGATCAGAATGAACAGTTTTCTTCGTTTTCACATCGACGCCCGATACGAATAACAGCACATTTCAAATTCCGGGTGGAAAAGAGCACATTTCAGATTCCGGGTGGAAAAGAGCATGTTTCAGATTCCGGATGGAAAAGAACACGTTTCAGATTGTGAATGAAAAATAGCACGTTTCAGATTCACTCGAAAACTAGCACAATTCTGGTTGAACCGAATATTACTTATTAGCAAGTGTCAGGTGGGTTCATTATAAGATTGGATTAATCATTCAATGATAAAATTGAATCGAATTTTTGTGCATAATTGTGCATTTCCAATTTCATAATAAACCTACCTGACACTTAATAATGGGTAATATTCGCTTCGCCTGAATTGTGCTAGTTTTCGAGTGAATCTGAAACGTGCTATTTTTCATTCTCAATCTGAAACGTGTTCTTTTCCCATCCGGAATCTGAAACATGCTCTTTTTCACTCGGAATCTGAAACGTGCTCTTTTCCACCCGGAATTTGAAACGTGCTCTTTTTCACCCGGAATCTGAAATGTGCTGTTATATTCGTATCGGGCGTCGACATGATCATGAGAAATGGATCAAAATTTTTGGATCTTTAGAATTTCGGAATTTCAATCTACTAAACCAAACCTCAACGTTTCTGAAAATTCGAAATCGTCTTAAACGAATTTCCCAACTTCAACAAATGGGTTCCCCATTATATAAAAGATCAGAAAAATTCATCCAGTTTGTAAAAAGACTTAAAAAAAACAATAAAAATTGGTAAAATTGGGAAAAAAATGATGTTATTATAACCGAAAAGTGCAAGAGCTTGCACAAAGCTTGGTACAGGTATGGTATATACAGTAGGAGAACGATACTTCACTTCACTTCACTTCGCTTCACTTCACTCCATCGTGTTAATTTTCGAGTTATGAAAGGGGCTCGTGGAAGCATATTATATCATCGACGTAGCGATGGTGGTGGTGGTGGTTCAGGATGGTAAAGCACAAGGCTCAGATTACCCAGCCAGGAACGAACGAACGAACGGCCTTGGTTTTTTTACTTTTTTTTTTTTTTTAATTTTTTTTTTTTTTTTCATAATCGCGATGTGGGCTTTGAGCTTGCCGCAGCTTTGTCATCAGCCCTCAACTGGTCTGCTTCATGTTTAATATGACCAGAGTGCTGGGACGAGATATAGAGAATGAGAGAGAGGGACGAGGGACGAGGGAGAGAGGAAGGGTAGCAAAACCGACTGCATTACGAAACAAAGGCATATACCTAGGTATGTACATATAATATATATACGTATATATGTATGTATGTATAGAGTAGAGAACCGCACCTTTTTTGACATTCTGGTGAAACCGCAAGGTAGGAGCACAGCATGCGTCAAGCGGGTTCCAATCCTTCGAATGATCATTCGAGACCAACATCAGGATTGAAGAACCCACCCCCGTTCATATTATAGTACCATACCCTCGTTTTTCTGCAGACATAGGTACGAAAAGTTCTCTTTGCCTCAAGTTCTTCGCAGGCTTACTTTGATCTTCTGATATTTCTTCTCACTGGCAAAACGCTATGTTTAGTCTATCTAACTCCTTTTCAGATTTATCTACTGTGTTCAGAACTGTGATTTTATGTGTGTGTGTGTGTGTATGTGTATGTGCAGCTGTGCTGTGTGTACATCGTGCAAGATTTAATTTTGCGGGACATCACACTGTTCGAAAAAATATGTTCCAGTATCATTTTTATGTCAATTTCAACACTTTTTTTTAGTTAAAACAACATTATTTTCACTTAAAACACAGATTTTTCTGTTGTTTTAACTGAAAAAAGTGTTGAAATTAACATAAAAATTATAGTGGACCTACTGGAACATATTTTTTCTAACAGTGCATGCGAAATTTTATGGTACCACAAATCTGTGAAATTTGGTACAAATTTTCAGTCCTGATAACGAAATCTGTGAAGTTTCTATTAATCTCATGGAACAAATTCCAGGGAATTAATGTAACGGCTGTATCAAAATTCGAGGAAAATACTGAAGAGATTTTTCTTTTTTTTTAGTTCCATGAAATTTGGGGACAAATTTTATTGCGATGGAATAGTTTTCAGGCTGATCTTGACGATGAAAGAGAGTTTCACGAAATTCGATGAAGTTTGATATTCTAGTGGAAAATGTAAGAAAAAATGTGCAAAATCTATGGATTTTGAAATTGAACGAATTGAAAAGTTTGAACCCCATGAGCATAGTGTGTTTCAGTTTCTTTTTAAATTGATGAAAAGCACCCATATGTTATGTCAGGGTGTACGATATTCACCTGGCTATGCTATAGGATAAGTCGAACAATGTTCAATCCGCGATAGACCGAAAACAAAGCTTGTTGGTATAGAGTGAAATTTGAATGCATCAAAACCACCATAGCACCTGGAAATGCCCTGATTTTGTACTGGCAGAACCCTCCGGCATGAAAAAAAAAAAAAAAAAAAGAAAAATACGGAAGCTAACTGCGTTCAGGACAATTCCGGATATTAAACTTCAATAACTGAGCTCCGGAAGTAATTAGATCAGCCTTTAAACAGCGCACGCCCTTTTACTTTTACCCGTTGGTATATAGGTACCTTTCAGGAAACAAACCGTCGATCTAAGGGACCGAAGTCCTGGAATTAATTTATGAAAAAATATTATTTATATCAACCGCAACTTCACGCCCTGAGATTTCTAATCATTGAATTAAGTAATTAATAACGTGGGAATTTCGGTTACGAATTATATAAGAAATTAAGTTTACCTAGTTTGGAAATTTATAATTCAAAACTTCAAAGATTTTGGGACAGATTTTTTCAGGACTTTATTAGATCCCTTATAGATCCGGATCTTCATATGGAATTTCAGGGATTTCATGGATCACACGTGACTTCAATGAATAAAAATTATTTCGTCGGATTTAATTAAATTTTACAGAATTTTATGGGATTTTTATTAGATTTTTTAACAGAATTTCATGGGACTTCGTAGATTTACCACATGACTTCGAAGACTTCGAAGACTTCGAATGCTGGAAAAAGATTATATTGAACATCGTGAGATTCTATAAGAAAAAATTTTGAACCAAATTGGTTTTGAAAATATTAGAAAATTTTTCAAATTTTCCAAATTTTTCAAATTTTCCAAATTTTTCAAATTTTCAAATTTTTTGTTTATTTTATTTTTTTCCATCCTAAGCTGAGAGCGAAGATGTGAAAAATCGTAAACATGGTAGGCGTTTCGTTTCAGGCCATTAGCCGAGATGTATTATAATTTTTTAAAACAGTCGTCTTCTTCTTCTTTTTTCTTCATTTCTTTTTTCTCTTTCTTTTTCTTTTCTGTTTTTCTGCTTTGGTACCTGACGCGTTTAAAGATTGATTACGATGTTAATGCCTTTGACACCGAGAAAGAGAGAGAGAAAGAGAGAAAGAGAGAAAGAGAGAAAAAGAGAAACAGAGAGAAGAAAAAGTGAGATAGAGCCTATAGCCGTAGTATTTCGAGTGGTTTCAGGGCTAGAAGGGAACGCGTTGTGTGCCGTTAATTATTTAATAGCCAGCTGAGTTCATTTGAGGTGTAGGGGCGTCGCTGCTTCTTCTTCTTCTTCTCTTCATTCTCTACTCTATCCACCCAGGGCAAACTCTTATTTTTTGATATATAGTCTCTTGACGAGAAAGGCGTTACTCACAGAAGCCAATTATATTTTATTAAATAATCAATCATTTCGAAAACAGAATAAAAAAAAAAAAAAAAAAAAAAAAACTCGAACCTCATTATCATTGCTAAGAAAAAAAATTCTACGATTATACTGAATTTATTTATGAGCAAATTTATTCTTCCTCTAAATTTCTGCTTTTTTGTTTTTCGATTTTGAACAAAAACCAAAAAAAAAAAAAAAAAAAAAATTAATAAAATAAGAAATTTATAATTTCTTCATCCCTTATAATATTCTTTTAAATATTATAATATATATAATACATTATACATATGTACGTAACTCATTTTTATATTTAACTTCTATATACGCTCGCTCAGTTTATACTTCATTCCGCGAGGGATGAATTTTTATCAAAGTAAGTATATATGCATATTACATATATATATATACATATTATATATATATGTATATATATATATATATATAGAAAATATGAATTGTTAATAGATGGTAAAAGCAATTTTATGTACTCTACATAACACCGCGGCGGGATACCGATATAACATATATATATTCCTTATATTCTCTACAGGAGAGTCTTCTCTTCCTCTTCTTCCTTTTTTTTTTTTTTTTTTTTTTCTTCATATTCTTATTCTTATTCTTATTCTTTATACTTTCTCCTTGCACAGGTTATGTAAATCTCTTTTTACCACCACCACCACCATCACCACCCCATCGAAACTCCCACGCATACATTAGTTTTTATCTGTTTTACCTTTTCCTTCGGTTTTTTTTTTTTTTTTTTTGCCTCTTTTCTTTTTCTCTCTTTATTCTTTTTCTTATTTTTTTTATTTTTTTTTTTATCGTCATCCCCCCTCTTCTCATCTCATCTCTCTCTCTCTCTCTCTCGTTTTCTCCCTTATTTTTTTATTCGGTGATAATTTTCATAAAATCTTCACTTCCTTATTTCAACAGAATAAAAAAAAAACAGAAAAAAAAAAAAAAAAAAACGGAAAGAAACGAAAAGAAGAAGCATATTTTCCTTTTTTTTTTTTTCTACTTTCGCATTATACTATATTTAAATATATTGTATACCTTTTTCTTACAAGAAAAAAAGAAAAAGAAAAAAAAAAAAGAAAGGGAAACTAAATTTTTAATAGAAAATAAAACGTTCTTCGAAATGATCGATGTGTCGTAGATATTATTATTATACCTATATGTATATCTACCCTTTCTATATACTTCAAGCTCTATCACTGCGTTATATAAGTTATAACTATATAACAGGCGTGCTTTTTGGTGATGGGCAGCCCACGCTCAGGCATCAGGGGTAGGTAACGCAGCAGCCTACTATATATATATATATATACTAAAACCGAAGAAGATTATAGGGTGCGAAGTAGTACGTAGCGTAGTAAATAGTATAAGGGTAGATTTTACCCTGAGACCCTGAAGAAGATGAGCGATCGATCCCAAGAGGATCGAATCGGTTGTCTATACGAAGTATAGCGGTAAAAACTTATAAACCGAATCCATATAGACCATAATCATCATCCCCATAGAAATCTATGTATCATTTTTTATATATGCTCTCTATATATTGTTTCTATATAAGTCCGTAATAAATGATACACACAATATTATTATTATTATTATTATTATTATTATTACAAAATACATTTGAAAAAAATTAGATTCGATTTTGAAAAATCGTCACATAAATTTATATCATCACATAGTGCTCTGCAGTTTAATAATTCCCACGATCTCAGCAGTGACCGCACACAACGAGGATCTAAGCGATAAACGAAAAGAGAGAAAAAAATGTCACCGGTCATTCCATATATACGTATATATATACGGCTATAATATAACAAAAATAATAATCAACCCCTAATTGCGATTCGTTAACAATAGTTTCTATTCAATGTACGCATGTGAACAAAAAACCAAAAAAAAAAAAAAAAAACTAAAAAAAGAAAGAAGAAAAAACCTCAAAAAGAAGAAAAAAAGAAAACAAAAAAACGATAAAATTTGACGGTAACAACGGGGAATTGATGATATAACGCGATTAGTGGATCTAAACAATATACGATGCAGGTGCGAATCGCATGAAAATCACTGTTCAGGGTTTAGCTTTAGTAAATTTAATCTACCTACATATATGGAACAGATGGTGAAATCAGTGCCAGGTTCACACGCCCCAATTTATATACCATAACATACTGTCAAAATTTGTATACATGGATGGGGTACGTAGTTAACTCTATCCTGCGCATATATAATAGTATGGGTACCTATATCTGAATTTAGATTTGTGTGTATGTATAAACTTCATATAAGAACACCTGTAATCCAGGATACGGTTATATACGTACTGTAGTATATGCAATGCACATGCCTGAATGTCCTGTTCACTGACCCATGAAGTCCAGTTTCGAGTTTAATGGGGTGCGTGTTAAGGGGGGGGGGGGGTGGGGGGGGGGGGGGGGGGGGGGGGGGGGATTGGGTGGGTTCGTCCGTTTATAATTATGTGGTAAACAGAGAGAAAGAAGAGAAGAGAGAGAGAGAGAGAGAGATAGATAGATAGAGAGAAAAAAAAAGAAATGAGTGAAATTAACGACGTCGGGCGTCGTTGTTAAAATAATGAAACGATATAGTATCTATAGGTATCGAATGAATGAATGGATGAAAATGATCAGAAGATGTAGGTATATATAGAAAAAAATGAGATATTAATCGGTTTGACAGTCGACGATGTCGAAACCCACCCTCTTGTATACACGAAGTGTCCAGATTAACTGCAAACATGAAGTGTACATACAACACAATGCCGAATTGAGTGACTTTAAAAAAAAAAGAAACAAAAAACAAAAAAACAAAAAAAAAGAGATGATGATGATAATAAAGAAAAAAAGACTGTATAAAGTATCCAAACAATGTGATATCGAACGCTGCAGGGGGAGGAAGAAAAGGAAGATAAAAAAAAAAAAAAAAAAAAAAATAGACACACAGTTGTGTTATTCGATAAAAATCGAATCGATTGATATGCCGCAGCATGTCGAGCCGCGAGTCGAGTCGAGTCGAATCGAGTCGTCGACGCGACGCGTCCGTTATACACTGGAGTGTGGAGAGAACGTGACAATGATCGTGAATAGGATTGGGGGTTGGGGGTTGTTGCGTCGTCATGAACGACTGTGTAAAAAAAATAAAAAAATTCAAAAAAAAAAATAAAAAGAGAAGGAGGAAAAATCACGACGAGTGGCGTTGGTCTGCTATACGCTCTGCTCTGCTCTATGCTCTGTTCTGCTACTCTGTATAACTACCCCCTCCCCCCCCCCCCCCCCCGGACACGGGATGCAAGAGGATCCGTAGAATCGACAGGGTGTTTTTAAAACGCGAGTGCTATCGGTAATCGAAATCGCTCGGGGCTTTACCCCCCCCCCCCCCCCCCCCCCAACCCCATCCCTCTCTCACCAGGACTTGGTATGGTATGGGGTGGGTTTCACCACCCCATACCGCGAACATGCAGTGATAGTCCTGCGGCTGGTGGTGCGGTTCTGATGCGGTTGTCCGTGATCTTTGTCTACCCTCTCGATTTTCTACCCTGCAGCAGCTGACTCGAAATTCTACATTCTACTTTCTCTTTCTCTTTTTCTGTAACATACTTATTATGGGGTCTAAAAATTTTACTTACCATTTTTTTTTCTTTTTTTCCTCACTTTCTTGGATTCAACAGTTTGGTATTAAATAAATATATGATATTATAATATAGTGCAACCGTATAAATTTCGTCAAGCGTAGATTTCGGCTTCCGTTTAAGGGTGAGAATTTAAAACCGAAATTTGTACCGGCTCTACGTTATATTATATTAATATATCAAAAACTGTGTGAAACCCCAATATTATGTGTTTCGTTGGGTTATAATTAATAAACTTCATATATATCTATACACACATGAGTGATTCTTATTGGGGTTTCTATAGTAGTGCTACTAGAAACTATATATACCTAGTAGAGCGATGAATTAATTAAAAATATATCACCGCAAGTACGGGAAGTTGTGTATAATTTTATTTCGCGGTTCGTTGAAGTTAGGGGTAACTAAATTAGGCGTAAAAAAAAAAAATAAAAAAGCCAAAAATTTTCACCGGATTTACAGATTGGTTTTTCAATTCTCAGCGAGTGAGTATAGTTTTTACTATAAGTTCCTTGCGCTGCGCATGGTGACAGGAAATTTCTAGAGATAAGCACGTACGGGGAGTCTCGCAGGATTTCTTTCACAAGAATTCTATATATTGCTATAAGAGAAATCTTTGAGGGCGAATAGGAAATGATACGGGTTAAATGTACCGTCGCACGTTGCAGATAATAAAACAACAATATACCGTCGATGCGTTACTATTATTATTTTCTATTATTTCACAAGTAAAAGTTCAGAAAGTTGTGTATGAAACGGTAAAATAATACCGCACGTACTATGAGTACTACTACAAGATTCAGAGGACATCCGTCTGCAGACTACCTCAAACCATCCCTTATATCTGATATTATATACAAGATGCCGGGAAATCGATGGATCTTATACTCATACTTAGTGAGGGAAAAGTTAGGTACTAGATACAACAAAGGGATGAAATAACGTTGAGAAATTGCATCACATAATAACTAGACATATGTATAAGAAAAAGAAGAAGAAGAAGAAGCAGAAAAATTACTTTGAGCAGATTTTCACTATTTTCAAACCAAACGCATGTTTCACTCCATTAGATTCGAATGGCACTATTTTCTCTCTAAATTTCTTGGAGTGAAAATTCACTCTTCTTTTCTTGGAGTTGCGCACCATTTTCACTCCAAGGAAGTGAAAATTCAGTTATGTGCAACAATTCAGTTATGTGCAAAAATTCAGTTATGTGCAACAATTCAGTTAGTTGCACCATTTTCACTCCAAGGAAGTGAAAATTCAGTTATGTGCAACAATTCAGTTATGTGCAAAAATTTAGTTATGTGCAAAAATTTAGTTATGTGCAAAAATTCAGTTATGTGCAAAAATTCAGTTAGTTGCACAATTTTCACTCCAAGGAAGTGAAAATTCAGTTATGTGCGCAACTTCAAGAAAAAAGAGTGAATTTTTCACTTCAAGAAAATTTGGAGAGTTCGATTGAGGAAATTTTTTTAGTAACCTTTCGTCTATATCGTTATGTCGATTATTGAGAAGAGGGAATGTTGTGAGATGGTAAGAACCGAACAGAGTATCAATCCTGCAGTATAAACATCCTCAGAATTTCTTTGGACATTATACCCTGCACAGGGCCGGAACTTGGACTGAGGAGGCCCCGGGGCAAAACAAAATTTAGGGCCCATCCCCCGCCATTTATGAATTTTTTATTATATGAATTTAGATTAAACGAAAGGAAAAAATCACAGCATATTTTGAACAATCTTTTTTTTAATGGTTTTTTATTTTTTATTCAACTTTTTTTTTCAATTTTAGATCCGGTTGATCTAATTTTTTTTTCAAATTTTTTTTTTCATCCTCGGCCAGGGGGCCCCCTCGGGTCGGGGGCCCCGGGGCATTGCCCGCCTGCCCCAGTGTAGTTCCGGCCCTGACCCTGCAGTCGAGAGTTACTTTATTCTGTATTATAGTAGTACGAGGATTGTACCCATGATGAAATAAATCCGTTCTCTCTACTTTGCACAGCATGAGACTTTGGTTAGAGAATAATCGGCGTTTGTGTGTGCACCAAGCCGATTTTCATACAACGTACTAAGGTATACAGATCGGTTGAAATCGTTGTATTAGGGTGTACGCGCGTTTCGAAGCAGGAGTAAAGATCCTTGCTACTAGAAGGTGGAGAGAAGGAGAAGGTTGATAGGTAGGTAGGTATAGGTGGGTTCAATTTGTCAGGGGTGTAAGTAAATACTTTGGTCGCATAACGTTTCGGGGTACTATACGTATAACCGGCGACGACGCTACGACGTAACCGAGAGTTTGTTTGCGATGCGGATATACGACGTCGACGTCGACGTCGCTTAATTTAAAGTCCTACTCAACATCCGATATTCTACACGTTTAAGGTGTCCTAGTCGGTTTGATGCCGCTCCACTTCACTCACTCTTCACTCTACTTCACTTCACTTCACTTCACTTCACTTCACTTTGCTTCACTTTACTTTACTACGCGTTGATTCGGTTTGTGCGCAAGGTCCTTAGACAACAGAAAGGGTCCGCAAGGTTTTCCCCTTTGGCAAATAATTATTCTTTACCTAACTTGCGCTCCTTCATCCTTCGCATCCCCCATTCCACGATATTTTATATATATTTATTTATTTATTTATTTGAACAAATCAACCCCCTGATATATTATCGCATCGCCTTATCATAGTCCTTGATACGTTATACTCGCATGGAAAAAAAAATTGTTGCTGAATTTACTACGTTGAGCAGCTTCAACAATTCTAGTATTTGGTACATATAGGAGCAAGTAAATTTCAATAAATGTCCTAATGAGTAAATGTTACCACAATTATTGTTGTCATTTCTACTGCAAAAAAGTGTTGTCCTATATCCAGCTGCTCATTGTTTTCCGTGCGAATACGTGATGGATAACGAAGAATGAAAAAATGTATACGCATGAAACTGCGCATCAGGGTGAAATTATTGGCCCGTTTTTTTGAATGGCCGAGTAGGTAGGTTGCCGGATGATCTTTTTTTTTTTTTGGGAAGAAAATCCCGCCTATAAACAAGAAGGCTTAAATGTCGAATCCCCGGAATGACCGAAGGGTGCTCAGTCAGAGAATCTTACATTCAAAATGCCGCAGGGATAAGGTTGAGCTTTAGGGTGGGGCCTCTGCTGGTGGTAGTAACATGCAAATTTGAACCTTAAGGGTTTTATGTCGGGTGATATCTTCGGATCGCTCCCTCGCGATGCAAAGAACCGAGCAGATCTACCCCACCAAATGTAGGATTTCGGACCATCTTATCTAGATCAAAACCTCTTTATCTATGAAAATAATATGCGCATGACATTCTCCTAAACATACGCTATTCGGGATATAGGTATAGTAGCATACAAAAAAGAAAGCGCGGTTTAGAGCAACATGCATGCTCGAAATACTTTTCTCACTTTCTCATCAACCCAATGCTCGTGTAGGAATTTTTTTCGAATTTTTTACAATCCAGGTAAAATTCCTTGGCTACACAGAAAGAAAGGGTAACTTGATTCAAGAAAATTTTGCGGTCCAAAAATGGAGACCGAAATTTTCTCGGATCAAATCAAAAATTTTCTCGAACCAAGAAAATTGGCACAATTTTCTTGGCTCGAGAAAATTTTTGATTTGATCCGAGAAAATTTCGGTCTCCATTTTTGGACCGCAAAATTTTCTTGAATCAAGTTACCCTTTTTTTCTGTGTATAATTAGCACGGGATAAACCATAGGATTTTTCCTTTCTATAGGTCATTCCGTGCCAATGAGGTACTAATTTTTTATTTATGGTTCAGTTAATTTCCCGCAAATTCTGCGAGTTATATAGTACATTCCGAGCCAATGACGAAGCAGCAAGAACGTGCATCGGTTTATTGTAATTTCTAGATTGGGATTTCCTATAAATTGATGAAAAGTAAATTCTCGCCTGTAGTTATAAACAAGGATTTGATATTCTCGGTATTTTTTAGCGGATTTTATAACAAGCTTTTGGTAAAATCTGCATCATTTTGTGTTTGGTTCTTCTCTCATACTGTTTTTACACGTACCTATACACACACACACACACGTGAATATATATAAAGATAGGTGTGTAAATCGCGGTAACTAACACTCATACATATATACGCAGATTTAGTAGTAGATATATATAAAACACACTATGTGTGTTGTGTGTAGGGTAAAACGCACTCGGATTCGACTGATTCAATTTAGATTAAAATCTCGATTGCCGTGCGGATGCAATAAAAATACACGATATTATTGCTATATTCCCTCTCTAGCTCATACCGATCGTCGAATGCATACAACCAGCAGCATATATATTACACCTACATGTATATATTTTACCTCCGAATGTGCAATATACTCGGTTAAAATATGTATAAAAATAATAATAAAAATAATATATTATCTGATTCCACACGTTGCACTACTCTGTGCAAGCTTTACCCTCTGACCAAACAAACAGCCATGCAATTTATACCCGTTTGGTTGAATACCTTTTTTGCTTTTTTTGCTTTTTTTTCGAATTTTTTGATCCCTTTAAATTTAACTCGTTCCGATATAACGGCACATATTTGTAATTACGTAGTACCTCGTTCATTTAATAATTTTGAAAAAAAAAAAAAAAAAAAAAAAAAAAAAATAACAAAAATAAACAGAATTCGCAATTTTTATATCCCGACAAATATCACACTTCGATTTTCATTTGCATTCCATTTTACATATTATATGATACTGTATACGTATGTTTTTATACACCTTGCGTACTAATTTCATTTTTTTTTTTTTTTTTTCTTCTTTTAGCACGTATTTCGATTTGAAGTAGAATTTTTTTTTTTTCTTCCGGGTAGAGATTAAGGATTGAAAATAATTTTGAGAAAAAAAAAAAAAAAAAAAATGGGGTAAAAAGAAAAACAAAAACTAGGGAATCAGAAAAGGAATCAGAAAAAATAGGTTTTCTCCAATCCGTCGATCGTCGATCGATTTGATAGAAAGAATAGAAGAGAATAGAAAAACGAGGAATACAATGAGGGAAAAAAATAAAATAAAATAAAATAAAATAAAAAAACGTGGCAATCAATTCGAGTGAAATTTTATCGGATATCTATATACAATATCCACTTATAAGTGTATTGGATAAAAGTATATATATGAAAAGGCAATGAAAAGAAAAGAAAACAATTATTTCACTCCGAAAGATTATCAAAATGTAATCCTTTTATTTTTTCTGTCTTCTAAAAAAAAAAAAAAAAAAAACGAACAGAAAGAAGAAGAAAAAAAAATAAATAAATAAAAGTTATCGAAAATATCTTTTCAAGGAAGAAAATCCTTGAGGAAGAGAAGAGATCAATCATTTGATTTTTAATATCTAAACTAAACTATATATATATATATTATATATTATATAATATATAATATATATAGAATATACTATACATACATATATATATATATATATATATATATATATATATATAAAATATTATATTGGTAGTCTGTACGCACGTCGGCCATTCATCATAGGGGTAGAGAGATCGCCGGGTATAGAGATGGGGGTGTAGGGCGTGTGATTAGAATCAGTTACCCTTTACTTGCGCCCCGCGTTGCGGTGCAGGTTGCGGTTTATACTGTTCTATATACAGTAGTACTAGTAGGTAGATAGTAGAAAGAGAGAGAGAGAGAAAGAGAGAGGAGAGAGGGAGAGATGGGAAAAAGGGAGAGAAGGGTGTAGTTCGTGGGTCCATGTGTCCTTCCTCTTCCTTCTGTCCTTTCTGTCCTTGTGTCGCTATACTCGCCGCAGAGAAAGCAAGCAAGCAAGCACCCCTTCTTGGTATAGGAAGCTCCCTACTACTACCCCCTCATCCATGGATCTCCCTCGGGTACCATCTGCCAACTTTGGATCTCCGACACTGTACACCTTAACCAGCTCCTACTATCTAGTACGGGGGTATAAAACCCCTCTATCAAATGTGTGCCTATAGGAACCGAAGTTTCGTGTCCTGTAGGTACGCTCACTACGTCGCAATCATTAATTGAATAAAACAACACCCCCAATCATTTTTTTTTTTTTTTTTTTGTTTGGGTTGCTTCGTCTTGCTTCTCGATTTCTTAAAGAAAGGGAAACTAGATGGGGATGCATTTTAAAAAATGATAAAAGATTTGTCAAGATGGGGCGTGGGTGGGGCGGTGTGTGTGTGTGTGTGAGGGGGGGGTGTTATCTATAACGCGTATAGATCGCCGTGAGCTTACTGAGTTGAGTGACCCATGCCGCCCCCCCCCATGGCGGGGGGGGGGGGGGGATCATCCCCCGTTCCCCGTTGGTATGACAAGACGAAATTTATATTTTATGACGAAACCCACCCACTTTGCGGTTAAACTCGTAAAAAATTTATTATTTCAACAACGTTTTATGAGTTTAAGTGAAGGAATTGGGGGGGGGGGGGGGGGGGGGGGGGGGGGGCTTAAATAATCTTACTGATTTTGTTGATAAAATATAAGACTTTTCAAATTTTCAATGAGAATGTTTCTTCCCTTTTTCATTTTTTTTTAAAGGAGAAATGGTCTCGCATCCGGTTTTCGACGCACGCATAGGATTTTTAAACAGTCTTTTACTCTTATTTATTGGGACATGAATAAAACACTGTAGAATAGAGTATAGTATTATATTATATATAGGTATAGGTAGGTAGAGGGATGTGAAACGAATGCGTATTAAATGCGGTATAATTTTCAAATTTCAGGGAAATAAATAACGGGTAAACGATACGCGGACGGGAGCTTGCTATACGAGCAAGTGGGGTTCCCCAGACAAACATAAATCCTTACACAGACCCCCCCCCCCCCCTCCCTCCCCCCCCACCCCCCGCGCAGTCGTGGTGTATAGGTTTCGGACTTGAGACTCGCCCTAAACAATTTTAAAACACGGATCTATATATATATATATATATATACGCGGTGCTATCTGCTGCAACCCTCCGCAAAAATCTACGATATAAAAATTCTTCCCTTATATTTCTCTCTTTTTCCAAATTTTGTAGAAAAAAAAAAAAAAATTAATTCGATCTTTTCGTTTCTCCCCTTTGAAAAAAACGAAAACGAATGATAACAAAAAAAAAAAAAAAATTAATTTACATTTGGCTAACCCGAAATTGATATTTCGACTCTAGGTACCTTTAATTGCGGTAATTAATCTGTTGCAGATGGTAATTGCCGTTGTGCGGTGCGGTACGGTGGTTCCTCTCTCTCTCTCTCTCTCTCTCTCTCTCTCTCTCGGCGCGTCTTCTGCGACGGTTATAGCTAATGTTTGCGAAGGGATATAGTGTAAGGCGTGTTCACCCGTTTCCCGTCCCATTTCATCCCTTTGACGTGTTTTCAACCAGTGGCGTAGATACCTCGTTAATCTCGGTCATTAGGGTTACCACAATCTCTGGTTTAGCTTATCCTCGGTAACTCCCACGCCGATGGGGATTAACCCTGTGAGAAGCAGTAACCGCCACCCGCCACGCAATTAGTACAGCACTGCATGGAGTGGCGAAACCATACCATACCATACCATACCATACCGTAATATGCTCGCATATATATATATATATATATATATATATATATATATATATATATATACATACACCTTATACCTACTACCCTGACTTAAAACCATTACAGACAGTTTCGTCCTGCGGTTAACGAACGGTTAACCGCGTCCCCTCCCCCCCCCCCCCCCCCGGGGGTCCAATAGCCACAGATTAATATAATTGTCCAACATAGGTAGATATAGGCATGCATCGGTTCTCCGGAGAAAATCTGACCTTGTGGGGGTTGGGGGGGCTGGGGGAGGGGGGGGGGGGGCAAAAGTGTTCAAGGATAAGAGAACATTGATAGTAAAATTTGGTACAAAGGACGATAAAGGGTAGGAAAAAAATTGCACCCTAATTTCTTGATGATGAAATTTTTCGTTCTTTATTCATATTATAGGGGAGAGTGGGGTAATTGCGAACGCGGGGTAAATCCGAACAGGCCATTTCTCTATGTTCCCTCTACCCAATCTTCGCAAACCGGTGCATATGGAGAGCTGTCTCAAATTGCAGTGTTGACGCCCTATCAAATGTAAAAAAACTCGTAAGATGTTGGAGGTAATAACCGTAAATACATTTCAATGAATTTGATCTAATTATTCTTAGGTGTTCAAATCGATGAAATGACCTGGTTTTATGTAATATAGTGTTAAATATTTAGCTTCAGAAAGTAAAATCCATGACGATATCATCGCCCACCTTCAAGTTCAGAACGTGAGGCCGTGTTTCTTTGCAATGTTACTTTCTATCGATTTGATCGTTTGGGGTAATTGCGAATTGCGTAATAACAGGTTCGCAATTACCCCGAGCTGATATTTCTTCACCATGTGTTGTTGGAATATTGATTATCTGCAGGTACCCGGTTGATTTTTGATGTTTTACCCCTATTTATTATCGGATTTATCTCAAGTCTAGTCGTCCGGGCTACCCCAAGTGCTGTTCGCAATTACCCCAGGGGGGTCGGGGTAATTGCGAAATGCAAGGGTTTCGTATTTATTCAATATTTTAACCTAATTCTTGATTTAATGATATAAATTGTGATGGATTGCCAAGATAAGATATCATAGTTGAGGTTGCAATAAAGAAAAATTTCATAACTATGTGATTTCCTCGGTTTTTTTTCCAATCTCCCTTAGGTGTTCGCAATTACCCCATCTTCCCCTATATGGTGAATAAGGTATACCAAGTAGTACCATGATATAACGAATGATGATGATGAACCTATAGAGGTTATAGGTGCTCGTGTAGAAATGACAGAGGTTTTGTACACATAGTAGGTACTATATACAACGAGTAACGAGGGTCCAATCAATAACCAAGATGGCCGCTTGTGGGAGGTTGTAAAACACTCTGTACAACGGTGTTTAATATTTCAAACGACGAACTAATGCGCTTCCACTTCCACCCTTAACTTCCTCATCGCCATTTAGTCCTTGTCCTTGTTCCACCCCCCCCCCCCCCCCCCCCCCCCTCCATCACCTCTTTTGTATAACTGTATATATAGGATGAATTTTGGTTGGCTTTTATTATTTTCTAATTATTTACATGTACGTTATTATCGTATATGATGATGATTGTCATTTTGACGATAATGATGATTTTTGAAATGATAGACTTATCGTGATTATTGCGGGGGGGGGGGGGGGGGGGGGGGGAACTAATTCGTCATTGATTCAATCGAACAACGCAGATATTTTATATAATTATAAATGATAAATTAATTAAGGAATTAATCGAATGTATTGCGTGTAATTTCTGATTACTGTTCTATATACTATATGCGGTATTATATGTGCAGAACTGCGATAGAATGAAGAAGAGAGAAATCGAGAGATAGAGACAGAGACAGAGAGCTACGTGGAAGCATGATCAAATATTTATGCACTTTCCATTAGCGCGGTGGATTGTACTTATTAGGGATAAAGTCAAAGGGTTCTTCGACGAATATAGGGGTGGTTTAGAAAGACGAACGTTTGAGTTGAGGATAAAACAGACGATGAAGTGATGTAATGTATGTCAGTCAATTTAGCAGAAAAAAAATGTCCTTATCAAAATTCGAGAATTATGGATTTTTGAATAGAAAATTATTCAAATTTAATTTAATATATAAAATAATATGAAAGTATCAAATCTTGCTGATTTTTTTTTTTTTCAAGCCAACTTCATAGTTTAACAGATTAAAAGGATCCGCAGTTCGCACGCAGTATGCGGTAGAGCAGCAGCAGCACACCGTGTAATAGTTTAATTCATATGTAAATTAGTAAGTATGATGGGGTGGGTGGGATGGTTGTATGAAAAGGGCGTGAGAGAGAGTATGAGTTTGTCATATACGTGTACGTACGTACGTACTAATATAAGCATTATAAAACCTCGCTCATAAATCTGCAATGGGATACTCAGCATAATTAGAATTACCCGTATAGTATAACTGCGAGATAAATCAACCTTGATAGGGACGTACTTTTTTCTTTTTTCTTTTTTCTTTTTCTCTCCCTTTCTTGTCTTCGATATACCTAAATAAGAAAAGAGAGAAGAAAAAAAAACAAAAATTACGTCCTTTGTCTTTGCGATAATCGATAATCCCAATCTCTGAATTTGGAAAATGAGCGCATGTTCAAAAATTTATATCTAGAGATCCGTGGGAGATAAAAATTGTGCAAAAAAATACTAAAGACTGTTCATGAGTCGGTGAATATGGAAAAAAATTTACAACGAAATCGGGTCTTTGAGTGGCACATAATAAATGAATGATCGAAAACTGATGGGTGCGTTAGTCTGAACCACAGCTAGGCCATGACAGTTTGCAAATAACTAATTCAAGGGTCGTGTGGTAGTGGACGCGGTGGTGACTGCAGGGTGTAGTTGTGTGGCAGTATAAGGACGCGCAGACATAGGTATACGTACCTAACACGGGTGGTGGAGTGAGTGGCGGGTTTAATTGAAACAAATAGAGTGATCGAAGCTGGTTCAAGGGGTGGTTATGGCCACGGTGTGGCTTTACGCTGCTGCTATACTACTACTGCAGTACAGCAAAGAGTATAGGAGGACGAGGACGAGGACCTGGACGAGGATGAGGACGTGCGTTTCGGGGTGAACGTGAACCCTTTCAAGGGATTATGCGCTCGAGTAATGTATGGCAAACATAAATCACCACCCCGTAGGTACCCTAGCTACCTATACCTACATTCGTAGATATACATGTATTTACGTGTCACATATATACATATACATGTATACAGCTGACTGTCATGTCCCTATTGCTAGAAATTATATCCCTTGCTTGCTCTTACAAACAGCTATCACCATACTACTACTACTACTTCTACACGAAACAAGCGTGCACCCGCAGAAGAGATGAGATGTGATCTGAGCCCAGAACTGATGCCATACCATGCCGCTGCGCAGGGTTCAGCTAGACTAATTGGTCGCTTGCCGCGACCGTTACTCGCGAGCAAATACTTGTTATACTATACATATATGTGTGTATGTGTGTGTGTGTCAAAAGAGGCGCACTAATTATTAAATAAATTCTCACTCGCTATACATATTTGTATAATTATAACGAGTTTACTGCTACATGCGTGGTTAATTTTCATAAAACACAAAGAAGAAGGGACGATAATTCACAATTAGTACACAGGTTGCGATCCGGTCTGAGCTGACCATATTCCTTGTCAAATTCTGAGACTAAATTTCCTTTACCAAAAATTCGTGGGTATAATAGTTTCCGAGTTATAGAAGATCTTAGTTGACCAATCGTGCGCGCCTAACTTATGAGTTACGCATCGAGCGCTGATCATGAGCGCGGATATTGCGCACTGATCCGTTTGCGCGACCTATGCGCTCTGCGATTCGAATATATTCCGTAACTCGGAAAGTATTAGACCCACGAATTTTTGGTAAAAGACATTTATTCTTAGATTTTCACTGGGGATCTATTCTGAAAATCCTGAAGGGTGGTTTTTTTAAAACTGATTTAAAAACATGTATAATAATATGTGTTGCGGTAGATAGATAGATAGTTTGGCAACTCGTTACTCACTTCCTCTTGTTTCACTGTACGTATATAAACCCGTGTAATGGATAGAATTGTAGTCGTAGTTTGTGACGAGGAGAAGTGAAACTGTGTGAAAGGTTTGATATATATTATACGGGGTTAGAAATAGAAGCGTAAATAAGTCAAACCTACCCTTACAAGGGTTCGACATGTCTCGCATTCATTCTGATTGACAATTATTATAATTAAATAATCTCTAATAATAACAATCCCCATTTTTTTTTTTTTTTTTTTTTTTATTTATTTTAACGCATATAATACACGAACCGGAGATACGGGTCATTTGCTACTGGTTTAGGGGTAGTTTTTTTTTATAAAAGTTGTATAATAATAACTCTTTGTATCAAAAATGTGAAATAAATTGAGAAGAATTTATAAGATATGACTATCTTCTTTTTTTTTTCACCCTTGTGCGATATAAAGCATTACGCACGTATATTTCATCCCTTATATTATACGGTTGTAATCCAGACGTAGAGTCTGGCTGCGTGTTTCTTATATAATATTATATATTATACTATTCTAACGTGAACGTCTGTAGCCTCACTTTAAAACGCGTTACTTTGATTGTAATGTCGCTATTCAACGTGATATCGTACCGAAAAGCCTCCTTTCTCTCTTACTTCACTCTGTTTCCTACTGTTAGCTCTCCCTACGCGCAGTGAGGACGATCCCGAACCACCCTTATCGCAAATGACTGTTTCCTACTGAGGAAGTCCCGCCGTTTAGGGGTCGTAACTTCGAACGCTTTAGACCGCTTATTACGCCCCTGTATATACCTAGCTATACTAGCTAAAAGACACACGGTTTATTTTCAACATTTATCATCGAGCGAATTAGAGAAAATCATATCCCGAAAGTTAATCGGGCATGTTACAGAATCTAACATTTCGATTTCACCCTAAATTGTTTTTTTTTTTTTTCTATATTTATCGAGCCACGATCAGTCTTCAGTATTTTTTTCAAATTTTTATCCCTCACCGATCTCGAGATATTAATTTTCAAAAATTTCAATTTCGAAGTCCACCGAAAGTCAGAGCATCAAATTATCGTCCTTGTTCCCAAAAAATGCAAAGCTCAAAATTTCAAGTGGCTCAATTCGGATGCGGAATGGCTGTGCTTAGAAATGAAAAGAGTAAACTCTTTCTCTCTCTCTTTCTCTTCTCGAGACTTTATACATATATATCGATCAGTCAAGTGTGAAGATAAATAGCACGAGTGGTAGGTTGCATGCATGCATGCATGCAGCGGTGACAATCGACACGTTCGACCGTCATTCAGCCGTAAAAGCAGAGGCTTGTATATTTGATGCCAAGGTTTCCTTATTCCTTATGTATGAGAACCGGTCGCGGTCGCGGTCCCGTCCTGCGGCTGCACAAGCATTTATAGGTATACAACCCCGTACCAACTATACTATCGGCATATATATCCATCTCATATATATATAGTAAATATACGAGAGGAAGAAACACTTGCCGTGATTGTCGCGGCACGTTATATAGTACAGGAAAAAAAGCCGCATAGTATATAGTTACAAATAAAGAAAAAGCTCGCTCTTGAACGGAACACAAAAAACAAATTTCTTTTTTCTCTCGAGACACAGAAGCCCAGAAAAAAGTTACGATTTTGAAATTTTTCGAAAGCTCCAAGCTCTTTTATTCCCAAATTTCGAAAGCTCAAAGTTCTTTCATTCACAAATTCCGAAAGCTTAATATACAGGTCTTGTTCTTTCAAATTTTCGAAAGCTCAAAGCTTTTTCATTCACAAATTTCGAAAGCTCAAAGCTCTTGTTCTTTCAGATTTTCGAAAGCTTAAAGTTCTTTCATTCACAAATTCCGAAAGCTTGCAGGTTTCGTTCTTTCAAATTTTCGAAAGCACAAAGCTCTTTCATTCACAAATTTCGAAAGCTCAAAGCTCTTGTTCTTTCAGATTTTTGAAAGCTTAAAGTTCCTTAATTCAAAAATTCCGAAAGCTTGCAGGTTTCGTTCTTTCAAATTTTCGAAAGCACAAAGCTCTTTCATTCACAAATTTCGAAAGCTCAAAGCTCGTGTTCTTTCAGATTTTCTAAAGCTTAAATTTCTTACATTCACAAATTCCGAAAGCTTGCAGGTCTTGTGCTTTCAAATTTTCGAAAGCTTGCAGCTCGTTTCATTTCAATTTCATACGGGATCGAATTATTTTTTTACTTTTTCAATAATTTTTTTTTTTTTCGTAAATGCGAAGCTTTTTTTTTTGTCGTGATTTTATTTCCGAAGTCGGAAGCTCGCAGCTTGATAAATCGATGTTGCATTTTATCAGGTCCATATAAAAGGCTAATATAATCTTGGCCACAGCCTCCGCAGCTTCGAACCTCCGGGGCAATAGGCCTGAGTGGCGAAGAGCTTGCTGCGGTTAGACTGGTAAGTGAGAAAGTGGGAGTAGAAGTAGCAAAGGGAGCGTTTTTTTTAGACGGAGTGCTTTTTGCGGGCGACAGGGCATTTAAGGGAATTGCTCGAGCGACGCCCCGCAGACCATCATCATCTCAGTATGTTACACATATATACACTCATACGTGTGATACGATTTCGGTATAAGTGGGGGGGACTGACTTCTTCGGATTCGACTATAGTTACATCTCATTGTCAGATCAGAAGCCAAACTCCGAAACGTAAAAAAGTTATGTGTGCATGCAGGGAAGAAACTCCCCTTCGATAAACCATTTTTTTTTCCTTTTTTTTTTTCACATCGAAGGGTTCGCCTCTATTCCTCTGTAGCAAACAAACTGCCTTTTTTTCATCAATTTCGCACAGAATAATAGAAATTTGAATTTCGGAGTACATAACTTTTTTTTCTTTTTCTTTTTTGCACTTATTTTGAGTTAAGGGTAGAATCAGAATCAGGTACGGCTACGTTTAAATGTAGAAAAGGAATTCGAGGGTTGGGAGGTAAAAGGGGGTTCACACATACAAATTGAATAGATTTATGCGCTTGCGCGCGACCGATTTATATATATATTTTCCAATATATTTGAAACCGCGTCGGAAATCGGAGTCGTCCTGTATAGGTACGGTTCAGGAAATGAATCGTGTTTCTAATTTCCAACCCCCAGTACATAAGCGATTCTGGGGAAAATCGTGTAGCTCCGATAATCGACTTATGTATACGATTTTCAGCTTCTTTTTCGAACCTGAAAAAAATAAATAAAAAAATCGTGTTTCATTTACTTCGGGTTTAACCGAATCGAAGACCTTTTTTTTGAGACGTTGTAACATTTCAATCCGTTTATGGAAATAATTGGAACAAGGTTTAACGAATAACAGCACATTTCAGATTCCGGGTGAAAAAGAGTACGTTTCAAATTCCGGGTGGACAAGAGCACATTTCAGATTCCGGGCGGAAAAGAGCACGTTTCAGATTCCGAGTGAAAAAGAGTATGTTTCAGATTTCGGATGGGAAAAGAACACGTTTCGGATTGAGAATGAAAAATAGCACGTTTCAGATTCAATCGAAAACTAGCAGAATTCAGGCGAAGCGAATATTACTCATTAGTAAGTGTCAGGTAGGTTTATTATGAAATTGGAAATGCACAATTATGCACAAAAATTCGATTCAATTTTATCATTGAATGATTAATTCAATCTTATAATAAACCAACCTGACACTTGCTAATTAAGTAATATTCGGTTCAACCAGAATTGTGCTAGTTTTCGAGTGAATCTGAAACGTGCTATTTTTCATTCTCAATCTGAAACGTGTTCTTTTCCATCCGGAATCTGAAACATGCTCTTTTCCACCCGGAATTTGAAATGTGCTCTTTTTCACCCGGAATCTGAAATGTGCTGTTATTCGTATCGAGCGTCGATATGAAGTGTAGGTACTACAGTTAGTTGTATAATATAATATACGAATGTCGAAACGCCCTTCGATCATGGGGTCCCATGCATGTCATACGTACTATACCTAGCAACCCTCGAACCCTCAAATCTTCAAACCCTCGGATGATATGCCTCGGAGTATTAGGTATGCGAAATGAACGACGAGTCTCATGCACGCAGCTATACAGCTAGTGGTAGGTACTGTACCTACTCCTCGCCTTCACTCGTGCGGAGAACGTGTATCGAAAAAAAAAGCAACAAAATGAAAGAAAAAAAATTGGAAAAAAAAAGGGAAATGTGAATAAGCTTTCCAATTTCCGATATTCCATGACATTTTTCTATGAGCTGACTACTGCTCTTCGAAGGGGAAGAAAATAGAAAGAGATAGAATGAGCGCGGGGATGAAGAGGATATGGATTTGAATGAAACCTGAAACATACAACGAAATATACATACATATATAATATATATAGGCTATTCGTATTTTCACATACCCCATATATATATACGTATAGGTATTCAAATTGAATACGCTTTTGTCAGCTGCACATAGAATTTCATATATTTTAGGTATATAATAAATGCAGAATATATATACGTAGTATATTTATTTGTACATTATAGATTTTTCCGGGATACACTTTTATATATATTGGTAATAATCCAAACAGCGAGAAGAGACGTTCAATTTTTCTCTCTTTTTCTTTTTTTCTTTTTTTCTTTTTACTTATAATCGTTGAATTAAAAGAGGCAGGAGTGACTTTGAGTACTTGAATTTATTCACTCTGCTGTGCTTTTATTATTCATTAAACTGAAATTGAATTATTGTGTTGAGATCTTTTTTTCTTTATTCCTTTTTCTTCTTATTCTTCTTTTTATTCTTTTTATTCTTCTTATTTTTAGATAATTAAAGAATGCTCTGAGCAATGCAGAGGAAAAGCTTAAGGTTTAGCGAGTGAATATGTTCTGCATACCAGATTTATATAGTATGTACAACGACGGTCGTTACACTTAGGGTATATTGGTGTTGCTATACTGCGGTGCTATATATTCGCTTTTCCAGATTTCTTAACATCAAAGTAAACAATCCGTTTGGAATTTAACTTGTGTGTGTATATAGCTTAGAAAGAGGGAAGAAGATCAGTGAGAAACGCAAAGCGTTTCTCAAACCTTGCTTGTCCACACATTGCTGCGTATTTTACTCTCAGAGATTTATCCACCGTGGTAGTTCTTTCATTTCATTTTCTTTTATTTTTTTATTTTTTCTTTACATTTTTACACCGTTTTATCTCAGCGTTTGATCATTCCTGGGATGTGATAATTAATTGTTCAAATCTATAGGATGTACATTGGAATGAAATTCGTGGTTCTTCATATATAGACGGTTGTAAGATAACAATGAAAGAAAAGAAGCTGAGGAAACTATTACGAACCTAAAACCGCAAATGCTGAAAGATGTTTCACGGTTATCGGTAATACGAAGCTATACAAGGTTGTAGAATCTCAAGTCAACGAGAGTCTGAGAAGTCTTGGAAGTATCGAAAAACATTATCGAGTCATCGTTACGAGGTGAGAAGTCGGATAAATATTCTGACGCCAGTTTCCCGAAGGATTTCGAAAGCCATATTGGAAATCGTCGGAAGTAGTTCCGCGTCTATGCGGGATTAACCGAAAGTCGTTTAAACCCGTCGACGGATTCGGTGAAAATCATAAAACGTAGTTTAATAAGTGAATAAAAATCCACCCAAGACTCTGACAGCAGTTATCAATAATTTGAAAATAATTCACGACTGTGAAGAAAGTCGCTGATAGTCACCCGACGTCAACGTAACTCGTCGACGTCCATTAGCCAGATTTTTATCGTCTTAAATAATTTTCAACCACGTTTCAACCAATCGCAGATGATTTTTACCCGTTTCACACGACTTCACAACGTTTTGGTTTGTCTTACCCCATGCCACCCTATGGTTAATCATTTTTCAAATGATTTTAACACGTTTTCGAATGTCTAATCTCATTTCAAGACATGCTGCAGCCTTTTCCACACGATTTTATTCAGTTTTAGTGTCATCTGATCAAACTTTTTGACCAGATCAAATTAATTTCCCTCAATTTATAGATACACATGTATTACAGAAGGGCTTTCGGAATTAGGAATAGGAAACGGTCCAATCGTCTACACCATGGCCTTACCATGCGGCGCATGGTGGTTCCATAGGGGTGTCGAGGTGAGCAACCCCCTCGACTTAGCAATTCAGCCGGCAATCTCGCACGTTTTAGGGCGCCGATGTTTAAGGGTGGTTTTATAGTGTCCGGCGCAGAGGTCAACCTGGCCTTCTATATATCAACCCCGCCTCTTATACCCAGTTCCTTGATGGATCGAGTCTCTCTCTTATACTTTTCGCACGCGTTTATTATATACCACAACCCTTGTGCACATCTACGATGTGATAAGTCCAAAATTTCCCCATCGATTTCCATTCAATATTCCACAAGTTTGAATTGCACTGCGATCATCAGGTCACGTTGCAGTTGCAATATTCCAATCTTTCTCATGGTAAAACAAAAAAAAAAAAAAAATGAAAACAGGAAAAAAATAAGAAGAAGATGACCGCGGCTCGAGTGGCGCCGCTATAATCTTAAAGGCAATAGTTTCTCGGACCTCGAAACGTATAGTGACTAACTTCTGAATTCAGTCGATACATCACGCCTCTGGAAGCTGGGCTCCGCCTTCGCCACCCTCGTCACCCTCATCTTCCTTAACGTTCCCTCACTTCCCTGGTCTACCTAGAGGTTCCATGCTCCGCCCAGCATCTTCCACCAAGATTCACTCATCTTATGTTACACCAGGTTCAGCTAGAACGTCCCAAGTATCTCGGTATAGTCAAGAGTCGAGAGTCGAGACCCGGATTGCTGGCTTTGGCACTATATGCAAGAGCAAGATGCTGGTTGAACCGTTGATACCCAAACTGCATGCTCACTCATTCTAAACTCTTCAGGGTTTGGTGTGATTCTTTGCAAAATCTCGATGATCCAAAAAACTCTTCATTTTTACTTCGTACTCAATTTTCTCGCCAAGCCTTTCCCGAAGAAAGAGGAAGAGAGAAAGCGAGAGAGAGAGAGAGAGAGACTGAAAGTTTGGAAACTGTTAAAGTCTGCGTGGAGCATGTAGCTAGGTAGAGCAGGCAGCGGGTATAGCCGAAGGAAGTGCATGGTGGTTTCTTCATGGTAGCATTGAGGCGAGGCGAAGACAATCCTATCTGAAAGGCAAGTGTCTTCCAAGATGCGGTAAACTTTTCAAAGTTATACGGTCTATGGTTGGTACCTACTTTCTCGCCTTGTTTCAACTCTCGGTATATAGGTATAAAGGTTGGTTGGCTACCACTACCACTACTACTACTAGCTAAAGTAAGACAAAGCGAGAACTTTTCTAATTAAAGTTCTCACTTCTGCTACCGCGCAAGAAGAGCTGCGGGCTTGGTACTTCATACCAAGACAGACGTCCATACGGTTTCTTCAAAGTTTCGAGCCATGCAGCTATAGGTGTACGGTTTCCAAAAATAGGTTCGATCTTTTGAACAAAAACAAAAAAGATTTAACACTGGGTAAAGCTGTTGTACCACCAATTCAATGTTCACATGTGTTCACGCGCGGATGACGAAAAGAATAAGAATAATAAGAATAAGAGGAAGAACAAAAAAAAAAAGGTAACGTACACAAGCTTAGTTAGTTAGTCAGTTGACTTCACCGCACGCGACTGGTAGGGAATAAAAAAAGAGGCACCATAGTCAGCCTCCTTCTTCTTCTTCTTCTTCTTCTTCTTCTTCTTCTTATTCCTCTTATTCTCCGTCTCTTTTTTAGTTTTATTTCTTCTTTTTGGTAGGATTAATTATCTTGTTAGCGGTCCGTATAGCTGCTGGTGCTCTTGCGCGCTCTTGGCTCTTGCTCTGCGGTCTTAAAGTGGCCAACAAGCGGCACCACTTTTGAACCCAGGACAAGTTCTTGCCTTCTTCTTATATAGTACCCACCGATGATGATGATGATGTGGATGCCAGTTCTTCGTCTATACCGTTTGGTTCTAACCAAACGTCCATAAATTGATACTTTTTCTATACTATACAGAAAAATTGTTACCATTGACTACCACTTACATACACCAAGCAAGAAGAGCTTAATTAAAGTTTCAAAGTTTAATACAAACGGTGCACAGTAATTTGTCACTGTGAAATACAAGTGAAACCGAATGGTCAGTACAACGAGGTAATATTAGCTGGATCCTTTTTGCTCCACATATACTAGTCTAAGATAGGAAGACCATAATTATTAATTCTTCTCGCTCTTCTTTCGGCGAGGTAGGTATGTATTCAATTGTTGGTTTAATTCAGGTTCAAATTGACAGACAAAGGGCTTAAGTCGACTGCTTGCTAACATCGTAGACAGACCCTTCTCTGTCAATTGGCGACCACCCAATTCGTCGGCTTGTGGGTCTTATATTGCGGACTTATTGTCACTATTAAATTCATATAGTATGAATGCTAATCGTCTACCTTGAAGAGTCGACTGACTTAACGTTGGTTTTCTGCACTCAGAAAAAGGTCTTGTTGACACATCAACCAAAATTTGGTTATTATACGCACAATCACATTTTTTTGTTCAGTCAATCAAATTTTTTGTTCAGTCAACCAAAAATTTCGTTGGAACAGCCAAAATTTTGGATGTCCCAACAAAATTTGGTTTTCCCAACAAAATTTTGGTTATCCCAACGAAATTTTTGGTTGACTGAACAAAAAATTTGATTGACTGAACAAAAAATGTGAATGTGCATATAATAACCCAAATTTTGGCTGTGTCAACAAGGCCTTTTTCTGAGTGTGCACAATTATTCGTATACCTTCGTGTGAATTGTTAGGACATTTGTGATGACAGTGGAAGAAAGGACCATTAACAAAATTCTTTGGGTTCGTTTGGTGTTTTTTTTCTTTCTTTCTTTCTTACTCTTTGTTTTAGGACCTTTACACTTAATATAATAACTCAAGAGCGAGATTTTATCAAGAGCACTGGTATATACGAACTAACACACGTATTCCTGCAGCTGCTGCTGTTGCTGCTGGTGGTGCTGGTGCTGGTGCTGCTGCTCCTGGTTAAGGTCAAACAAGTGTCCAGTGAGAATCCAGGATTTTTAAACACAATCCCGCATGCAGGACAATTAGTTTAGTTTAACTACGCCGCGAGGTACATTATATGCGGTTATATATATGGTGTAGAGTTGAAGTGGACATGGGTCAAAGACCTCGTGAGAATATATTTAACAACTAAGAATATCGTAACGCGCTGCACTCAATAAATTATCATCATTAATTAACTCATTATTATTATTTTTGTTTTACTGCCCCCCTGTACCCGTATCATTTTTTTTTTTTTTTTTTTTTTTTTTAAATGACATCTTTATAACCAGCGCATATATGATCGTGATCAATATAATATAGAAGCTGAAGAATTGAATATTATAGTGTTCAGAAATGCCGACGATTTAATTTCAATTGATATATAATTATATATAATTATTAGAAACGTAGATGCAGATGCGTCTTGAAAATCGTGGAATAATCTAAAACAACGCGGTTAGCTCGGGATATGGAAAGTAAAAATATAAGAGATTCAGATGGTGAAGAAATATCGATTATATGTCCTCCCTGTCTCTGATTTGGAAAGTAAAAGAAAAGCGTGCCTTAGGGAATATTCAACCACAATTCTGACCGAGACAGGGGAGATTTGTGCTCTCTTGCCTGCGACAGAACAGAGAACGATACACGAGAATACTTCTAGCCTTAGCAGCCCCTTAGCTCATTCCCTAGACGCGGGATCGGATTTGTTTGACTTTTCGGTTTAACGTCAATATTACCAAATCTTATAAGAAAAGGAGATGAAAAATAGAAGGAGGGAAGTATATAGCTCTCGTTGTCAATTTTCTACTGTAATGAATTTGCAACTTTTCTGATAATTTGAGTAGATATTATAATGAGGTAACTAAATGCTGAAAGATGTTTCACGGTTATTGAATACGAAGCTAATACAAGGTTGTAGAATCTGAAGTCAACGAGAGTCTGAGAAGTCTTGGAAGTATCGAAAAACATTATCGAGTCATCGTTACGAGGTGAGAAGTCGGATAAATATTCTGACGCCAGTTTCCCGAAGGATTTCGAAAGCCATATTGGAAATCGTCGGAAGTAGTTCCGCGTCTATGCGGGATTAACCGAAAGTTGTTTAAACCCGTCGACGGATTCGGTGATAATCATAAAACGTAGTTTAATAAGCGAATAAAAATCCACCCTAGACTCTGACAGCAGTTATCAATAATTTGAAAATAATTCACGACTGTGAAGAAAGTCGCTGATAGTCACCCGACGTTAACGTAACTCGTCGACGTCCTTTAGCCAGATTTTTCTCGTCTTAAATAATTTTCGACCACGTTTCAACCCATCGCAGATGATTTTTACCCGTTTCACACGACTTCACAACGTTTTGGTTTGTCTTACCCCCATGTTACCCTATGGTTAATCATTTTTCAAATGATTGTAACACGTTTTCGAATGTCTAATATCAGTTCATGACATGCTGCAGACTTTTCCACAGGATTTTATCCCGTTTTAGTGTTTTTTCAGGTCATATCTTTGCATAGGAAAAGAAAAGAAATATAAAAAAAAAGTGTAAAAGAAGAGAAGAACACTGATCTCTGTATAAACTACCCCAATGATTTTCGTAATCTTGTATTAGTTTTTTAGTATAATTTAACTTCCTAGATGTGGTGATTCGAAAATAAACATGTACATGGGGTGGCAGACGAAGGAAGCCGAACGTGACAAGGGCCGACGTTGTTTTCTTAACGTGGAACGAAAATAAACTTAAGAGATATAGAATAAGAGAAGAGGAGTAAAAAAAAAAGAAAAAGGTAAGAAGTCGTTTTTTAGGGGAAAAGCACAACAACAAAAAAACGACTAACCGCTACTGAAATAAATGACCTATTGACCCGTTGGGGTGTCAACCGCCTTATAACAATGACGTATTCAATTTGGGGTACGCAGAATCAGAAATAGAATCTCTTCCCCTCTTGAGGAGAAAGAAAAAAAAAAAAAAAAAAAAAAAAAAAAACGTCTGAACCTAGTGGAGATGAAAAAACGTAACTGCGTGAAACAGGGGTGTTAATTTACACAATACTCATTCAAGACATGCTACGCATCTTGAGGAGATAGATGTCCTCTTCTCTTAATATGTCCATCAAGAAGAAGGAGGCTTCTATTTAAGTGCAATCTCAATTATCGAGGACTCGGGCACAAAAAAAAAAAAAAAAAAAAAAAATGGTGAAAATTTGGTACTTCGCGAAACGAAGAAAGAAGACGAAGAAGGTTTGGGTATGAGGAATAGAGATCGCAAGGTGGAAGTAGCTATTGGTAACGGCTCGTCGCACATGTTGGTAAGATGTCAGTGGACAGATGCGATATTGCGGCGTCTAGACCTGAGGAAGGCGATCCTGACACTTCCTGCTCCTCTGCGAGGAACTGCTCCACCCTAATTCCCACAGGACTGAGGAAATTCCTTGCTGGTTCCTCGCTCCTCATCCTCCCATCCTCCCATCCCAAAAACATTATCATATACACTCCCACGACGATTCGCTTCAGGTTTTTACCGCACCAACTTCTCCCTCTTCTTCTTCTTCTTCTTCTTCTTCTTCTTCTCCTTCAGCTTTTACTCGTACCTACGACTGGGCTTCTTCCCACTTCACCTCCAGCCACTAACCCTGGGGGAAAAATGATCCCACGCGACCCTGGTGTCGCGTCTTCCCGGAAACGATACACACGGAAAATAGGAGCTGGGCACAACCGCACATTTCCCTCATTATTCCTAGTTCAACTACCATAAGGGTCGATAAAGATTTAAGAAATACCAAAATCACACTCGATGTAAACGTCGTTGTGGTTGGATATAAAATTTGCATCTGCATCAACTGGCTTCATTCGAACACAAAGACCTTCAAAATTCACCGAATTCCACATCGAATTTTCACTGACAAATCACATGGGTTTTTCTATGATGCTGAAAAGTCCCCGTTCAATTTCACATCAACTGACTAGGACATAGTGTGTATAGAGATGCCCGAGTAGAGAATGAAAAAAAAAAAAAAAATTGTGGTCACTCGCGTCGTATAACGAGAATAGTTTCCACTTGACTGATCAATAAATTCATCCTAGATGGAATATATACCCTATAGCATAGGAGAAAAGTTGTGAGATGCCAGCTTTGAGAGGCAAGCACAGCTACTTCTAAAGTATAAAGTTTAAGGTATATCGCATGAAAGTGGAGTTCTGACTCTGACCAAATCGTGTAGGGTATAATATGTAGTAGATGTACACCGCGCATATTGAGGAATCGGGGATGACGGTGCGGATCGGGATCGTGAACGGGAACGGGATCGGGATCGGGATCAGGATCGGCGGCTACCGGATCGAGTCAATTGCGGTCCGTGCAGCATCGAGCGTTACGGATCGGTGAACCGCCCCTGGTCCCTGATCAAAAGTCATCTCTATGGCGATGGTCACATCAACAAGAGAATAAGATAGTGCAAGTATACCTTACCACCAATATCGATATACGATATACGTATAGGCTAAGGTATGCAGATAAGAAGCCCGCGGAGTCGCCACGCCGTGTTTATCGATTAGAATCGGTACTTTTTACACGGTAAAGGGTACTACGAGAACTAGTCTACCTCCGTTGTTAGTTTCGGTGTCAAAAATCACCGATGAAAGACTGTCCAAAAAATTTTTTATCCTCCTCTACCTCCTCCTCTTCCTTCTCCACCACTTCTTCTTCTTCTTCTTCTTCCTCTTCCTTATTTTTATTTTTATTTTTGAATTCCGTATATAACGCGGTCACAGAAGACGTAATGGTGAAAATTCTGATCAGACAAAAAAAGAAATAGAGAAGCTAGGCAGAAATCTCTTCACATCCCTTACGGAAAAAAACACTCAAAATAACACTCAATAGTGACTCTCAGCAAAGGTGTACTTTCGTACACCTAACTTGGTTGTTGACTCTCAGTTGAATGTTGACCCTCTGTTGGGTGTCACTCATTTGGGAGTCAACTCTCAATTTGGGAGTTGGACACTCAAAATTTGGTAGTCTCATATCAATTTGGGAGTTCGACACTCGAAATTTGGGAGTCAACTCTCAATTTAGGAGTCGGACTCTCGAAATTTGGTAGTCAACTCTCAATTTGGGAGTTCAACACTCAAAATTCGGTAGTCAACTCTCAATTTGGAAGTTCGACACTCAAAATTTGGGAGTCAACTCTCAATTTGGGAGTTCGACACTCGAAATTTGGGAGTCAACTCCCAATTTAAGAGTTTTACACCCAAAATTCAGTGTTTACACCAAAAATTTCAGTGTTCGCACTCAAAAATTGAGTGTATTTTCCGTAAGGGATATGTTTCCTTATATTTGGGGAAGAAAAAAATGTGTGTGTTCAAAATTGTTTGAAGTATGTCAAGAATGGCGTTGAGCCATGCATTTATAAGGGAGCTATTTCTTCGGCTGCTGCTGCTGTTGCTGCTACTCGTGACTGCCAAGACCGAGAGTAATAGACACATGGGGTGTGTAATGAGAAACATCCCTCCTCGGTTTGTAAAACCGCGGAAGACGTGACCTCGCGGCCTCGCAACGATGCGGTAGTAGCTATTCCTGGTTTACTCGCTTATGCTAGTAGCGCTACTCGCTTATAACTGTATATAAGCCTTGGCTGATATACAAAATCCAAAACAAAAAAAAAAAAAAAAAAAAGAAAAGATATAGAGATGAAGAGAGGGAGAGAGATAAGAACCCACAGCGGAGACATAAGGCGGAAAAAGAGAAGCTGCTGTTTGGGGGGAAACGTCGCACGCCATAAAGATCATAAGTCGTAACGCATTAGCATATTCTTAAGAAGAGAACAAATGGCCGAATTAAGGGATAGTATACAACGAGAAAAGAGAGAGGAAAAAAAAAAAAAAAAAAAAAATAGTGAAACAAAAAACGAGTTCTCTTCTTCATTTTTCGAATTCTCTGCTATAATTATTTTCCGTTTTGTGTAAACGGTAGAAAAATCAGCCAATATATATTCGATCCACAGCTTTTTGACCAGGTGCGATTTTCGTAGGCGTATCTGATCGCGTGCGGGGCGTGCGAAACACGCGCCCGTTTGGAAAAACTAGTACAAATAGTATTCGGTGAATGGGGAACCAAAATTTGACAAAGGTTGATTCTCTCTTTATTTTTCTTTTCTTTTCTTTTTTTTTTTTTTTTTTTTTTTTTTCGAAATTCGATTTTTGACAATACGGTGCGGCTAGGTTAACGGGCGAGAGACAGGCGTGTCTCAATGTCCGAGGTAAAAAGGGGAACCAAAAAAAAAAAATAGACGACTGGTGTAAAATTTTCGGAAACGAAAATGGTCAGTTTCAACAATTACACGATTTCACAACGGATAAACGTTTTTCGAAATTCTATTCCGCACGGGGCGTTCTGCCAAACACATTGTTAAAATTCTTTGTATATCGTCGCTTGACCATAACAACGAAACGTCTCAATTCGGTAACGATTTACACCATTATCGAGGCAATTACTCAACACCCGAAACCAATGACCATTCAGAACGATCCCAAAGTCTGGAAATGAAATTCAAAATTTCCACGTTTCCATTTTTATAGACTGAAACATTTTGCTTCTACGATAAGAAGAAGAAGAAGAAAAATGGATAATTATGGAATCCTGATTTTTGACTTTTAGAATTAATTACACAAATTTCTAGAAGTATATAAGATATTGGATGGAGTTTGTCCGTTTGTTCGTTGAAAGCTTGTAAGTCACGGTATATCGGTCGATGTTTCAATTCCGTTTTAAATCCAGCTGCTAAGGCTCGTAGGTATATAGGGAGTCAGCAGCTATACGACGAAATAGTAGGACATAGTGGATTTTCTTTCTTTATTTATTTCTTTCATTCTTTATTTCGTTCTTACGTTTCGTTTCTCTATGGTATAGGTATAACGTATATCTTTAGGTATAAAAACGATTTTATTTCTTGGACACGGACTGCTCACGCCTGTCTGTCTGTCTGCCTTCCTTGCTTTGGCTCTGCGGTTCTGGTTCTGGCGCGGTCCTCCTCCTACTCAGTCTTTCAATACCCATTGCAGGATAGGAGTTTTAGAGTAAAAACAGGATTCCCGTAATAATAAAGATCGTGGAGATCGACGGTTCGTGAGGTAAGGTAACAATGAAAAGGAGGTAGACGAATAGGTGAGGTAACTATTACGTATAATACCTAAAACCGTAAATGCTGAAAGATCTTTCACGGTTATCGGTAATACGAAGCTATACAAGGTTGTAGAATCGGAAGTCAACGAGAGTCTGAGAAGTCTTGGAAGTATCGAAAAACATTATCGAGTCATCGTTACGAGGTGAGAAGTCGGATAAATATTCTGACGCCAGTTTCCCGAAGGATTTCGAAAGCCATATTGAAAATCGTCGGAAGTAGTTCCGCGTCTATGCGGGATTAACCGAAAGTTGTTTAAACCCGTCGACGGATTCGGTGATAATCATAAAACGTAGTTTAATAAGCGAATAAAAATCCACCCAAGACTCTGACAGCAGTTATCAATAATTTGAAAATAATTCACGACTGTGAAGAAAGTCGCTGATAGTCACCCGACGTCAACGTAACTCGTCGACGTCCTTTAGCCAGATTTTTATCGTCTTAAATAATTTTCAACCACGTTTCAACCAATCGCAGATGATTTTTACCCGTTTCACAAGACTTCACAACGTTTTGGTTTGTCTTACCCCAATGCCACCCTATGCGGTTAATCATTTTTCAAATGATTTTAACACGTTTTCGAATGTCTAATCTAATTTCAGGGCAATTATCACCGTTTTGAAAATGATCTGATAACGTTTTCGCACATTTTATCTCATTTCACCCTGATGTCTTACTGTTTTTTTTATACTACATATCAGATTCGTTCGATCACTAGCTACATCATAGGACGCGACGTTTCGGGTGTCATATAACACCCACTGTTCTTCGTAGGGTATACAGTATTACGTGCGAGCACAAGCACAAGAATATAGGTAATACTTTGCGAACCTATGTGGTTATGTGCAAGTATGTGTACCTATATATAAACCTTATGCACAATTCTCATTCTCTCTGGTAACCGTATCACGTACGTTCACAGCGAAAGACCTATCAGTTATCGTAGAAGAAGAAGGAGAAGAAGAAGAAGAAGAAGAAGAAGAAGAAGAAGAAGAAGAGTAAGCGAAGAAGAATAAAAAGAATAAGAATAAGAACGAAGAGAAGGATGAAGAGGAGGAAGATGAAGAAGAAGAAGTCAAAAAGTACTGACTACCACATCTCTTCCATCTACACAACGAGTATAACAACTTGATTCCATATTCTCAGGACGACGCGTTGTCGCGGTCGCGTGAAGAATTGAATGAAATAAAATAAAGCCCGCAAGCGTATCCCTATACCTTATACTATATCCCATATTCTTTATGGCCCCGTATTCCACCGCAACTTTTACTTTTACTTTCACTTTTACTTCTAAACTTTCACGTACTTGCATAAAAAAAATTAGAAAAAAAAACAAAAAAAACAAATAGAAAATAAATCATATCTAAACCCTATATATCTAAATCCAATCGACGTTACAAAACGAGAAAGAAGAAAGAAAAAAAAAAGGTTCAACAAGGACGAAAATGATCGTCATAAAGAAATTGAGCTCTGAATCAATATCGGTTTGAAAAATCGCTAATCTATCAACGCGTCGAATAGAGAGGTTGTTCTAGATTTTGAGCTCGGGAAATACTGACAGTTTCTATATATATATTATATATATATATGTGTGTGTGTGTGTGTGTGTGTGTGGTAAAAACGAGGCGTGAGTTAAAGTGAGGTAGAAATGGGAGAAAAGGAGAGAAAAGTGAAGCGATGCCGTAAAGCACTCAGCGGGGTGCGTGATCCGCTTACCAACTTTACCCCGCGTATGTATATACATACCTTACCTATAGAGTATATATGACGTCTGTATATATATTCACGTACGTTACTATTATAACTTATACAAGTATTTTACCTACGTACATAGGTATACCCTACGTACTACATGTAACAATATACAATCGTGTATGTTATAGAGAAGCTCATGTCATACCTTGTATTATACTTTTGTCTTCGCCCTTTTTTTTTTTTTTTTTTTTTATCTATTCGTCAAAATTGAAACGTTTTAACTCATATATATTGCGACCATAGGAATTTACGTCTTTTCCTATCATCAATATGTGCAATTCTGCATCTTATCCGATCTAGTATATCATAAACCTCCGAGGGGGTAACTACTCGTGAAATAGTTGGGACAGTTAGCTATGAAATGGTATGAAATTATCTTGAAATTATTGTGAAATGGGTTGAAATGGCATGAAATGGTATGAAATGGCGTGAAATTGTATGAAATGGTATAGAATGCTTGTGAAATGATCCCGAAATAGTGTGAAATGGTATGAAATTATCTTGAAATTATTGTGAAATGGGTTGAAATGGCATGAAATGGTATGAAATGGTATGGAATGCTTGTGAAATGGTATGAAATTCTTGTGAAATGATCCCGAAATTATTGTGAAATGGGTTGAAATGGCATGAAATGCTATGAAATGGTGTGAAATGGTATGGAATGCTTGTGAAATGGTATGAAATGCTTGTGAAATGATCCCGAAATAGTGTGAAATGGTATGAGATGGTATGAAATGGTATGGAATACTTGTGAAATGGTATGAAATGCTTGTGAAATGGTATGAAATGGTATGTTTGTGAAGTGGTATGAAATGCTTGTGAAATGATCGCGAAATGGTATGAAATGCTTGTGAAATGCCTGTGAAATGATATGAAATAGTTGTGAAATCATATATGAAATGATTTTGAAATGTGAAATAGATGGGACACACAAGTTTGAAGTGGTTTACCCCCTCGTAAACATCCGTCATGCATCTGAAACGAGCAATCTAGAATTTAGACTCGAATCGATCGAAAGGGTAGCTTTTTAACCCTTTAATATATATAAATTCTGTTATCATTGATGAACCGAAGATTGGAGCTTCTAAACAATCTTAGAGAAAGATCGACTCGATCTAGACTCTAATCGTACCAGTTTTTTCAATTTTGTACATATGAAAAAATGTTAAGGGTAGTTTTCACCACCTTTCTCTAAATTCTGTTTCAATAAAAACGTCTCGTTGACCATATGGATAGAAAGGATTTAAGATTCTAGGACCACGTTTCGGAGGCTTGGACCTAATCTAGATTCCACTATTAAGTACAGTGTGTGAAAAGAAGCGTTGGTTCCTTAGCAGAGACCAGCTTACAGCAGAGCTATCACGTCCTTTGATCAGTCGACTTTTAGGAGTGAAGTACAAGAAGTAGATTTCCCGGAATAGCTGTTGTAAAATAAAAACTGTGTCCTTTACCTCGTCGTGTGAAGTGAAGAGAAGAGAAGAATCAGAATGAGAATCAGAAGAAGAAGAAGACGAAGAAGTTTACAAATGATAAATTTGGTTAAAAAAAACTCGCCTTTTTCATCTGCACTCTTCAATCCCTTCGACAATATAAGGGAGAGCACTTCGAAACACATACAATACCCAAAAGAAAAGGAGGTCATGGAATAATGAACCTTTGACATCACTGCTTACGATCTTATATAATTATATATAGCTACTCCCTAATAATGCTCTATGTTATACCGTAATAACACCATGCTTTGGCGCACCATGGGAATTAAACAATTAAATAATTATAGTTATAGCATACGATGGATGGACTAGTAGGGTGAGTGAATGAGCGAATGAGCGAATGAGCGAATGAGTGAGTATCCTATCCTATCATATTAAATAACCGAAAGAAGAAGAAGAAGCTGTTTTACGTCTCTTCTTGCACGGGTATAGTATATATATATATTCCCTCTGTTTGAGGATGATGCTGAAGTTGTGATGCTGAGGCTAGCGGCCATGTTGTTTAATAAGTTAAGTGACGACGCAGCTGCCGGTCTTAATGAAACATTAGTTTACATTTGCGCGTTGTGTACAACGTACAAGTACACTGAAGTTAAGTTCGGCTTGGTTTTCTCGAGGCGCCTTGTTTATACCGTATATATGAAGATCGTTATATGAAGAGATGCTGGGAGATCAGACCCCCGTCTATCACATTCAAACCATACGCACACTCTCATAATTTGATCTTTGCGTTTTTTTTTTTAATTCTTCTTCTTCTTCTTCTTCTTCTTCTTTTGGAAAGAATGAGGGAGGTAGAAGAACGGTTTATAAACGTCACAGAGTACACTCAGAAAAAGGTCTTGTTGACACAACCAAAATTTGGGTTATTATATGCACAATCACATTTTTTTGTTCGCAGTCAACCAAAAATTTGGTTGTAATAGCCAAAATTTTGGTTCTCCCAACAAAATTTGGTTTTTCCAACAAAAAATTTTGATTGTGTCACCAAGACCTTTTTCTGAGTGCACTGTCTTCTTGCAATTTGAAAAAATGCTCATTTTCGTACCGGTTGTCCGAGAAGAAGAAAGAAAAAGAGCAACAAAAAAATATAGTGCTATACTATAAATGGGAAAATATACGGAGGCAAGAGAATATCTAGAAATCAGCATATGTATATGTGAAAGTGTGGGGGTAAACCGTATATTCTAGACTGTGAGAAAGCTGGTGGCGCTAGCCATTATCGATTGCTCTTATAGCTTTCTGACATTTTCTTCGCGCACTCTGCAGCACCGTTTTACGGACGCTGTGCACTGCACAGGAGGTTTTCACATTATCAGCTGTTGCTCACAAGTGTCAGAAAATCCAGTAAGGAAAATTTCGAAGAAAAAAAAAAAAAAAAAATAAGGGAAAGTCAAAAACTGATTCGCAAATTTATCTGACATGTGATTTTTTCTTTTTTGTTTGATTATATTTATTAAATACGCGTCGTAATATGTAAATCTTACACACATACACATGTATATATATATATATATATATATATATACCTAGTATATGGTAATACACGTTGAAGGCGTTAAATAAAATTGTTGAATAATTGATATAGGCATAATAACAGGCGGGCAATAACGAGACGTTGGCTCTTACTCCGGGGTTAAATGGATGTTAGGTCATCGGGGATTGTGTACGGGTTGGTATATACATATAAAATAAGACGACGATGATGATGATGTAGATATTGTAAATTATAAATTGTACACATATATACACATTAATACTATTATAACATACATTCCTTGAAATGAATAACACTAAAAACACTGATTGACTTTTATTAAAGAGACTATATATATATATATATATATATATACATATGTACACTATATAATACGTCGACTGAATTTATGAGGGCCAACTATGTATTATGCTCGTTCCCCGCAAGTCTGCACAGAAAAAAAGGTCAACTTGAGCCAAGAAAATTATTCTTGATTCAAGATAATTTTGGGGGTAGAAAAATGAAGACCGAAATTTTCTCGGATCAAATCAAAAATTTGTCTCGAACCTAGAAAATTTTCCAAATGATTTAAGATAATTTTGGGGGTCCAAAAATGAAGACCGAAATTTTCTCGGATCAAATCAAAAATTTGTCTCGAACCAAGAAAATTTTCCAAATGATTCAAGATAATTTTGGGGGTCGAAAAATGAAGACCGAAATTTTCTCGGATCAAATCAAAAATTTTTCTCGAACCAAGAAAATTTGGAAAATTTTCTTGGTTCGAGAAAAATTTTTGATTTGATCCGAGAAAATTTCGGTCTTCATTTTTCGACCCCCAAAATTATCTTGAATCAAGTCACCACTCAGAAAAAAGTCTTGTTAACACAACCAAAATTTGGGTTATTATATGCACAATCACATTTTTTGTTCAGTCAACCAAAAATTTTGTTGGAATAGCCAAAATTTTGATTGTCCCAACAAAATTTGGGTTTCCCAACAAAATTTTTGGTTGACTGAACAAAAAATATGATTGTGCATATAATGACCAAATTTTGGTTGTTATTTTTCTGAGTGAACCTTTCTTTCTGTGTTTGTGTCTATACAAAATTAGACAGAAATCATATATGTAGCCATATGAATCAATTTTTTCCTAATTTTTTTTTTTTTGAAATCTTTTTAATATTTTTTCATTAACGTTCCTACCTTACTTAGTCCCGTTTTCATTTTCCAATTAATCTTACAATATGACTTTTTACCTATACAATCATGAAACGAGACGATGAATATATAATATCTTAACTGAATTGCGAGAGAAAGAGAGAGTGAGCTGGATAATTAGAAAAAAGGCGATTTATATTTATGAGGGCTGACGATGCTGAAAACTGAAAACGAATTTTAAATTTTTTCTTTTTTCGAAGAAATTCCCCGATCACCAAACCTTGACGACGATACAATTTCCTATTATATTCTCAAAATGATATTCATATCAAAAAAAAAAAAGGAAGAAAAAAGAAAATGGGTACAATTTTTGTACAAAAGTCAGCAATTTTCATTTTTTAGAATTAATCGCAGCGTATAATATAATGTATATAGAGATATCAATTTCGGACGTCGCGAAGAAGGGCCTTTCTTATATGTATTGGCCTTAAGAGATATCCTGCTGCGGGGGTTGCGGATACGGGTGGTTTTCAGGGTGGTGTCGTAGGTTATTAGCATATTAATTCCGCGGAGAGTGCGGAGCGCAGATAAAGCATCTTACGTAGCGAACTTCAGTGATGAATCAAGCTCACAGCGTAATTATTCAGAAAGTTGCGACCACGACCACGACCACGACCAAGACCAAGACCAAGACCCACGATCGCGCACAAACCTGTAACGTTCTTCTGTGTGCAACAGCAGCCCAGCTTCTTCGTGCAACGTGAACAAAAATATTTTCTTTTCCAGTCCAGGGTGTTCACTCACCCCTATTTCCTCACCTCTCTCTCTCTCTCTCTCTATGTCTCTATCTCTCTATCTCCTTCGCCCGTTATATATACCTCAACCTGAAGAGAAGAATCTGCATAATGAGTCGCAAACTTTGTCTCCACAAACTCGGAGGGTTTGTTTTTATAAGCTAATGGTAGGGTATAGTAGTATAGTATAGGCACTTATTTAATACTAATTAAGTATCGAAGATCAGAGAAACGACAAAAAAACCCCTAAAACATTTAAAAAAAAAAAGAAACTTTTTTTTCAACATTTTTGTGTAGAATATCGATTCGCCATGAAATATATCATATCGACGCCCGGTACGAATAACAGCACATTTCAGATTCCGGGTGAAAAAGAGCACGTTTCAAATTCCGGGTGGAAAAGAGCACATTTCAGATTCTGGGTGGAAAAGAACACGTTTCAAACTATAGTTTTCGAGTGAATCTGAAACGTGCTATTTTTCATTCTCAATCTGAAACGTGTTCTTTTCCATCCGGAATCTGAAACATGCTCTTTTTCACTCGGAATCTGAAACGTGCTCTTTTCCACCCGGAATCTGAAATGTGCTCTTTTCCACCCGGAATTTGAAACGTGCTCTTTTTCACCCGGAATCTAAAATGTGCTGTTATTCGTATCGGGCGTCGATATATTATATATAAATGAAAATCTTCTCTTTTTATATATAATAAATATATACTATGTGCTGGTAATTCGTAGCCTCCCCTATATATATAAATGTGAATATGTAATATATACGGGATATAGATAAAAGAAAGATATAGTATGTATGAGATATCATCGTATCATATGTGCGGAGATAAAGGACGACGGGGTTTTGACCAGATCTACCATCAGGAGTGGTCACTCGATTGATCCGCTCTGTCAGCACTCTTTGAGTTTGATATATTTCGCGGTCAAGTAAATGGACCACAAATCGTCTCGAGTCCTACTGCTACTACTACTACTATGCGAGGAAACGGTCCATAGGGAGAAAGAGAAAGAGAGGGTGAAGTATTATACTGCACAGAAGTATAAGGATAAAGATGAACGAATATCCAGACCTCTTTTTGATGATGATGATGATTGAATAAAGGATCTTTTAGAAAATCAAAAGTCGATGTGAATTTTGAATTAATTTTTTTCTTTCTTCTTCTTCTTCTTCTTCTTCATGAAAATCCTTTTCTATAATCTGTATTTATTATATCATATCGTTGTTGGAATGATGATAATAATTTTTGGGGTGGGGGGTAGTAAGTAATAAGAGAGTAACGAGATGAGATAAAAATAATAATGTGCGTCTGTCTTGTGAGAAAAGAGAGAAAGAGAGTAATCAGCCTCTGCAGGAGAAACAATGTTAATCTATTTACTCATGACGGGGCTTTGCCTCGGCTTGGTTCGCCTCATCTCACCCTTAAACCCCTCTCCCTTATCCCACCCTTATTCTCTCATTCCCATAACGAAAACTCTGGTTTCCTCCGTTTCCCCCTTTATCAGACTCATATTTCATAACCAGCGTCGTTTATAAGCGAGTAAGAAATTAACTTTTTCGCTAATTAACTCCCTAGAGTCACTAACGAACTGTACCTACCCAACAACCTATACCTATACCTATATACCCTAACCATCCTCCTTGTCGTCGTCCTAATCATCACCAACCCTGCGAAACACGTTATTTTCTTTTTTTATTTTACTCATCGCGATAAAACGCTATAACGCACACAGAGAAATATCCTCTCCCCCCCCCCCCCCCCCCGTTATTTACTCATTCTTATAAGTATGAGGGGGGGTGGGGATGAAGCGAAATTATCTTCATTCCTGTAGGATTTTTTCAAAATAATTTTCTTCCCGATTTTATAAATGGCGAAAATTGTGAAATTAGTTCAAACAGCATAACAACGGATGTACTATAATACCCCGGGGTATTTAACGGGGGTGGATGGGGGGCTAATTACCAAACTTTGTCGAATTCTCTTAGACGCACGGTTTTAACGTTAGGCATAGTAAGGCAGATCGTTCGAGTGTTGTACAACCCTCAAACTCAAAGTCCTAGATGTCTCATCCCGGGTGTGCCTAATGATTCTGTGTAACATTCGACTATTATATGTATTATCATCATGGCATTAGGAATAGACGTGAAGATATTTGATGCTCACCCTAATATTATATAGACAGACATACGGTTCTCAATCCTTCGAAATAATTCATCATGACGTGCACTCAGATTCATAAGTACCAAATTTTGTTTATCAAATTTTAGTTTTCTTGGTGTCCTAAATTTCAACGTTTCTCGAAATTCGGAATTTCAACCCATCGTGCAAACAAGATAGTCGCAGTCTGTTTCTTCATGTGTGTAACGTATACATCCCCGCGCCGGTCTTCACTAGTGAGGAAAACCAATTTCAATAAATTATCGTCTGTGGTACCTCGGTCTCAGTCTGAGTACTGTACTGCAACTGCAACTACAACTGAAACTGCAACTGCTGCAGCGAGGTGATTAAATAAAATGTAAATTAAATACTTAAAGTATAATTTCCTGCTGCAGTCATCTTGTCGCACTTATTATATTATTAGATTCTTAAGATAATATAGTTGTAAACCATTATGTCTCTGCTATATAGGTAATACAAAATATGTACACATCAATTACATATTTTTTTATATAGAAATTATTATTTTAAACAGTGCTGTAGAATTTACTCTGTGAGCATTAAATAACCATGTACAGCACTTTTTTTCAGTAGAAATTATCACAATTGTGGTAACATTCACTCATATATGGACATATTTGAAGGACACATGCTCCAATGTACCCAATACTAAAAATTGTGATAATTTCTACTGCAAAAAAAAAAATGCTGTACATTAAATATTCAGTGCTCACAGAGTAAATTTGAGAGCACTGTTTTTTGCGTGCAATATAAGAAATTCGATTCTAATATCTAAATTCTAACACATAAGATTAGAAATATCTGTGGGTAGTTATACACGCACCCATCAGAGATTATACTAGCTTTATAACTGATTGTGAGTTATTCTGTCATAAGCCAGCGATACATCATTCGGACACGATGCTGTAAATCAAGCTACATGGATTGGGGGTTTTCGAGTCGAGTCTGGGTCCAGATGTGACCGACCCAACGCTTTCTGCTAATTTGTAACACCAACCGACTGACTCCTCAGTCCCTGACCGTCACCCTAATCTCAATTCTTTACATTGCTATAAGGGATAGGTACATGGTAGGGATTATGACCTGCCATCATAGCCGGACTATGTATATGTATCTGATCATCACGTTGTCGGAGAAGACTGTGTGAAAAAATAAAAAAGAAGAGAAGTTTCAAGGATTTCAGAATCACGGTGTTGAAACTTCAGCGCAAATGCGAGGATCTCTCGAATCCTGAATGACGACTGTCTTCTGGGAATGACATAGGTGATTGCTTCCTTGCTTGACTAGGGAACAGCGCTTTTAGATCCCAAGTCCTGAAGACTGTGAATGCAGCGAGACCATGAGTCCTGGAGCGTTAGGCACGCCGTTGATGGTGAACCTCCGGGTCGTAACTCGCTAATGGTTTATCACCGTTAGACTTCGCACTTAGGATGTATACCTCCTCAGCCTGTCTACCTTCTGGCTCGAGTCGCTACTCCGTAATAACGTCTTGAGAGGAGAACGAGATGAGAGAAGAGCTACGATAAATAATAAGACGAGGATGATGGAGGATCTGTCTATGCTCAGGGTGGTCCTTGATTCGGTCATATTCGAATTTCAAGCTTCCCATGGTCGCAGAACGTTTCCAAATTTATAAAAAATTTTTTTTAAAAATGTACACATGCGCAAATTTCAATTTTCGGAACTTCAAAGTAATTAAATTATATTAAATTAAATAAAATTATATTAAATTATATTAAATTTCTAAAATGACGTGAAAATAAAATAAAAAATTGAAAAAAACTGTTTCTGTACCCTTTATTCTCTTCTTAATGCGTCTTCCTCTTCTTCTTCATCTTCATAGCACCTTTACACATACACAGACCCATCCTTGGCCCGAGGAAATGATCACCTGCCCCGCGGGTCTCTGAGTTAGTTTCGAAGCCCGAGGCCTGAAGGAGCGCGAGCGACTCCGGGCCAGGCCAAGCAAAGCCAAGCCAAGCCATGGCAGGCCAGGCCAGGAGAGGCCAGGCCAGGTCGCGGACCGGACAAAGGTCAGTTGGGTCGTTGCACCCGCGGGTGGGTATCGGGTGGCTCTCGGGCACGCTCTTAGAGCTATAAGAGTCAGCCTTCAGCCCTGGTAACGTACCTCGGGCCTTTTCATCCCATAACGTTCCACCAGGTTATAGAGGGTGTTCCGGAGAATTAGCAACACATATAACCGACCATTATCATCATTATTCTTATGTTAAAGACGTTTTTTTATTTTTCTTCTTTTTTTTTTTTTTTGTTTCTTTTTTTTTTCATCGATTGGCGGATTAATGATTAGACATACCGCATCGCGGAGGAATACATCTTAACGATTATCATTTTGCAACGTAATTGCAGTTGTGATGAGGTGAAAAGTGTGTCAATATGGAAAGCTTCGACGATATACATATATATTATACTCCATCGACTAGAACGTATATACATCACTGGATAATCAATTACATGCATTATTTTTTTATTTTTCAATTTTTTTTGTTGTTCGTTTTCAATCTTGTTACAGTCTTCATAGTATAGTTTGGCAACAAGACATCAATTTTCATTAAAACTTCTATATACCTTAAACCGATCAGTCTATCGATTTCTAATATTTTTTTTCGCAAACTTTGACCCATTTCCCATGAAAAATATGCCAATGATCTTAACTCTAAAATCCATAGTTTATGAGATACGATTTTTTTAAGATACGATGTGATAATAGAAACGATCTTTAAAAGAGCAGGAGTAAGGCGTGTGTCAAAAAAACAAGAAAAAAAAATGTACGGAATTTCTTTTCTAGCCCGGGAATTCCTAGCGGTGTAAATTCTACACCAATTAAGTTTCATCGTAGTTACCCGACGTTCCAGAGTCTCGACACGCTCGCTAATCAGTGTAACAACGACAACTAACGATAAGTGGATCGCCAGTAAGCGGACACCCAAGTCGCGGGTGTGTGAAGCACATTTCCATTGAAGTGAGAGTTTGCCAAATTCTGACGAAATCGGTGAGGATCTTAAACGAGGCAGATTACAGTATGCAGAGATTCACTCGAAGCAGAACAGGCAAATGACCTGACGAATTCCATAATCCAGTAGTGCCCATGTTCCAGCTCCCATTGCAGTTGTGGCAAATCGGTTTTCTCGCTGACGCATCGCGAATTGATTTCATCATAGCGTTTTACCTTCTATTTCGCACAGGCTGGAGTACAGAGTATTCGGATTATAGGCGCCTCGTATAGGTACCTACTACCTAGATTGGCAAATTTCTTCACCTCGAACCGAATGATAGACATTTTGCAAACGAGATGTGTACGTGCGGCAATCCCTGACCCTGCAGCAGCACTGGACTGGACTAGACCCGAGTCTGGACTCCATGGATGAGGGTAACGGTCCGCGAATTATTACAGCAGAATAAGATTGCAGTGCGATAAAGGAGTCGTCAATCAGTCTCATGGTTCGTAATCGATACTCGCGCACACCTTTGAGAACTTTGGAGATCAGGAAGAGATTTAGGCTCTTCACACTGAGAAAAAGGTCTTGTTGAAACAACCAAAATTTGGTCATTATATGCACAATCACATTTTTTTGTTCAGTCAATCAAAAATTTCCTGGGACAACCAAAATTTTGGCTATTCCAACAAAATTTTTGGTTGACTGCACAAAAAATGTGATTGTGCATATAATAACCGAAATTTTGGTTGTGTCAACAAGACCTTTTTCTGAGTGCATGGCTGATTGTCTCTTCTCAAAGAATTTTCCATGGGATTTAATATTCGTTGACAAAGAAGTGCATTATAGCAGTATGAGCAGCAGCAAAAGCAGCAGGGAAAGGCAGACATTAAATTCTCTGGTTCCCGTGGGGCCCAGAGTCCGAGTCCCAGTCCCAGTCCCAGTCCCAGTTCAAGTCCAAGTCCCGAAGGCACGAGCCTTTGTAACAAAGGGCGATCTTATCTGGCACACGGATCAAAACGAGAACATGGCCCCAGCATAGTCGGCATATCCGACATACCTCGGACCCGGGGCACGTGTATTGTGGGCGCCCCTCCCCGGGTCCGCATGAGCATTGCTATATTGTATTGTAGAACAGAATCGTACCTCCAACTTCCAATATACACGAGGATAATTCCATTGTGCAGGAGTCTGTCCTCTCTTCCTCTCCGCGAACAACCAGCCCTGAATCTTCGATATCCTTTATTTTCCGGAGGTATCTTCTTCGTCCTCTTCTTGCCCGGGTCTATAGATGCGAAAAGTTCACGATCGGTAAGATACGGGCTTGAAATTTTTCCAAAAACGATTTTTTCAACTATTGAATTTCACGAGATCCAAGATCCGAGAGAGAAAGAGAAAGAGAGAAAGACAGAGATTCGTCTATTGACAAACTAGTGTTGCATAATTCCTGTCTCTCCTGGCATTTCCTGTTTCATGGTGTTCGACGGACAGGACCGCCGGCCAGTACGACCTCCGCGTCGTGGTCTGAGCCTCAAATATTTGAAGAAACGTAAAAGACAAATATTTGAATTAGCCCGTGCAGCTCGTTCGTTTTTTTCTCTCTTCCTCCTCTTCTTCTCAGTCTTTCTATTTTTTACTTTTTTCTTTCACCTCGTACCGCACATGTATGTCCAAAAACTCGTAGATAGAATTATCATACCGCAGCTCTATCGGCGATCGGATTAACTTTTGGAAAACAAAAAATTTCGCCGATTTATTTCCCTCTCTTCGCTCCATTCGGAGAATTCGTTCACACCTTTCGTCTCGACCTCTTCGGCCGATCGGTAAACCGATCGACAAATTTTCCCATGAAATAATAAAGGCGGTGCTTTTGCACGACCGCAATTTATTCCGTCATGTCATGTCACGTCAAAGTCGGAGGCGTTTGAACGTTCATCTTAATTTCATATTTTTAATTTTATTTTTTTTACAAAACCGTTCGAGCGACTACTGAAGATCGTTATTACGCACGGTGGCTACCGCTGCGGTCTGTCGCAATTCCTTTACAGCCGCAGACTTAATTTACAAGTGAACGCGGTTAGGCAGTATAACAAACTGTACAAATATAACCGCAACACAACATCTGATTAACTTGTTTGATCAAAAGTATATCTGTCTGGATCACATTTAAGTAGTCGACGATCTTAGGTCCGTATATTCAAAAAAATCGCTAAATTAACCTCCAAAGTCAGAAAAAGTACCTAAAGGATCAGACTATGGTTTCAAAAACGTGTTTTCATCAATTTTTCAATCGATATATACTCACTGGTTCAAATCCGGCTCGGTTCGGCCGAGTTTTATTCTGCACTGTTCAATTTGGCAGGGGATGAAGCATAGGAAAATTATTTCTATGGGTGATTTCGTGTCAAATCGAACCGATTTTTTTTTTCTCAATACGGGGGGGCTCAGCATATCGAGTATCCTTTGAATTCGGACTAAAACGATCTAACGAAGAAACCGAGAGGATATAGGAGCAGAAAAATCGCGTTTGGTCTTAGGGCTTGTAATTTAACACAGTATGACCACCGCGTCTGCTACAGGGTGGTAGAGCCGAGTCGGCATAAAGTGCGCAACATACGTTTAAGAGGAATGAGACGAGAGGGGAACGCAGCTGAGGGACCAGGTCGGGTTGGACTCTTGACTAGAAAATTATATCACACAGGATCTTACCGGGCATGAGCCCATGAGCACGTTACGCGCATACCTAATGAGCCTCGGGTTGGGACAAGCACTCCAACACTGTTTCTCTATACGTTTATACTACATATATGCACACTGGCACGTATATGTATACAAATATGTATATACACACACCTATGTATACATGTAAAGAGAGAGAAGAGACCTGGCCCTGAGACTACGCACACAAGACAATGATGAAAAATTAAAGAATATAATTTAATACATAAGAAAATAAAATGCGACCGGATATAAAGAAACCTAATTGTTTCATACGCGCGCAGTACGCTTTAACGCGACAATTGCTCCGCTATCTAGACACTGATGCATGTGTGTCGTCGCGCACAATATACACGTTTCTCGCACTCAAGCCTTACGAAAGAAAAATAAAAGAAATTTGAATTACGGTTTTTCTTTTTTGTTTCTTGTTCATTATTTTTTCGAAATTCATTTTTTTTTGTTCGAAATGCGCAGTTTAGATTCTTGTAATCGCATGCAGGTACTACGTAGACTTCGAAGTGTATAGGTAAACGACGCGACCGCGAAGAAGAAGAAGAAGAAGAAGAGGAGGAAGAAGAAGGAATAATATTCCCTCTTTAATTTCTCCCCATCGCAATTCGCAAGTGCAACGGAAGAGTGAGACCATCAGGAGAGATTTTCCAGATTTTATATGCGCGATGCGCCGAGATGGCGATGGTTAAGTGCTCGTAATGGCAGAAACTTACGGTGTAATTGTTGTATAATAATATCCTACTAGCCCCCTATATACGAGCACCAGGTGCTGTGGTCACGTATCCCATACCGGGTGTCGGATCAAAAATTAACTATACATCGCATACTTTAAACTCTTTTACATAATTTACAAAAAACCTTCTTTTTTTAAACCTTTTTTTGTGTCTATTGCGTTTTCGAACAAAAAAAATTTTTGGGTTCTACGTTTCATTCCTACCATTAAATCTTTCAGAATATTGCAAGAAAATGAAAAATAGCAACAAAAATGTGTTTTACAAGGTAGATTATGATAAATTCGAAACTTTACGATTTAAATAGCGTATCTAGGTAGGTGAGACGTGATACATTATTCTTCAAATCCGTATTACTCAGCCGGATTTCAAGATAAATAATTTCGCAAGATGCCAATTTACAGGTAATTAAATTTTCTGCAAAAAATGTTCTCACAATTATTTTCATAAAGTCAATAGTTTAGCCGTGACAAGTGTTTAAAAAAAGTACACCTACTTTCGAGAGCGCTATTGTAACTTTTCGAAAGCATTTGTAACTTTTATACCGTTGAATTTACAGGCTTAGTTCTAAGGACATTTTTTCTGGGGAATTCGAAATTATATAAAATAACACTGTGCAAAATTACCCATCGTAACACCTGGCTGAGTAATATCAAAAGAAAACAAAAAAAAACAAAAAAAAAAAAAAGGTATATCATTTAACCGAAATGAAAATAAATAAGAGGAATGGGGTTCGATCAATCTATAGTCAAGTCAATATGGTATAGAAATGAATATATAGGGTATATATGTATGTGCATATGTATGTCGATATGGTCACGATGATCTGCGTCAATTGGGTCAAACCTATGCTATATGCTAGTAAATTAATAATTGTGAACGGTGTCTAGTGACTGTGCAATCTAGAAGTTTAATTAATCATTCAAACGATCATTACTACAATTACTCAATTCTCTGCAACTAAATATATGACAGTCTCGACATATTGCGGCTTTGTATATGGTGTATATACGTTATATTATACCATAACTATGAAGAATCGAGATTTCGCTCATTTGCCTTTTACACCATATATATATATATTGCATATATGCACGTATCTTGCAGTGGAATAGCTATTTTGAAACGGTGAATTAATTCCCTCATAGGTATATACCAAAATAATAGCTGGTTAGGTATAGATTATAATGGAATATAAAATCAAACGGCGATCGTGCCGCATCTAGGTATAGACGTGAGAATTGCTGAATGGCTGTACACTAAACGTTCGAGCGAAAAAAAGCGAAGGAATTGTAGTTTTTCTGTAAAAAATCGGAGGATTTCTTAATCCCAAAAAAGAAGGAAACAAAAAAAAAAAAAAAAAAAAAACAACAGAAACCTTTAAAAGACGAAGAATCTTAATGTCCCAACGTTTCCCGAGACGGCTGAGGGCGTGTCTTTGAAGCCGGTCCTGCACAACGATTATTAACATGACGCACATGATTTACGCCATAATGTACCCGCTACGTACATACTGCATGCGTAACATACCTATATATGTAGTTTATATGAACTGTGTGAGAGGACAAAGAAAGATAAGGTAGCTGAGATACCTGCTCGAAGTCAACGTCTAACAAACGCGTTAGTATAGTGATGACCGCGGGGATCGTGAGAGAATTCACACAAAAAGGTGATTCCGCTTAATGCACCATAGTATGTATATATATGCCCATGGTGCTCTTGCTCGTGCGGCACATATGCAGGTGACACGATTTAGCTATGAAATTGCGTGTAATAGAAAAGCTGGTTGTAAAAAACAAAAAAATTGCACAAATTTTTCATTCCATTTTTTGTATGAATGGCATGGATTGAAAACCGCTATATCGACTATATGACAGTGACTGTCAAGTAAATTCGTGCTCAGGACCTATCGGAATGATAAGAGGTAGGGTATATATGGGCGCTCGCGTTTCTGCTGCTGCTGCACACCTAGCAATAATTGGCTTTCAATTTAATCCATAGCGAATTGAAACCGCTCTCGGTTCACTGGCTTTCATTATACCAAGCAGTAAAACTATTCCTTATGACTTACCCGGTGCGAGATAGCCCTCGAGGGTATAGGTATTCACCGCGTGCGCGCGGGGCAAACCTCGCGGTTTATTATCGAACGAATTAGACGCGTTATTGCATTGCGGTATATATCGCGTCTCGTAATATGCTGCACCGTAGCAATATTGCGATTATTTAATTACCTTATTATTCAACGATTTAACAGCCATAGTGTTAATGCGCACAAAAATTTAACACAGTCTAGTTAATTATGTAGAGACACAAACTTTCATACAAGGATTTTAGCGTTGGTTCTAATTCTTCAATATGCATACCTGCACTGTACCTCGTAAATTCAATGAAAATTGATCAAAAATGTAAAACCAGGATGTCAAAATGATTGGAAAAGATCGATCTTCCGTTTGAACTAAGGATATATCAATCAGAACTAGAGATCTGAAAATATGGTCAAAGGAAGTGTTAATGCGCACAAAAATTTAACACAGTCTAGTTATGTAGAGACACAAACTTTCACACAAGGATTTTAGCGCGTTGGTCACAATTCTTCAATATGCACACCTGCGCTGTACCTCATAAATTCTATAAAAATTGATCAAAAATATCAAACCAGGATATCAAAACGTTTGAAAAAGATTGATCTTCCGTCTGAACTAAGGATATATCAATCAGAACTATAGATCTGAAAATATAGTCAAAGGAACATGAAAATTCTACTGTTTTGAACATCAACGCAATTTTGATAACTTTAACGATTTTTTTGATCATTTTTTTTTTAGTTCACGCGATAATTACAATTATAATAATCATTTTTGTTTCTTGTTTACACATTTTGAACTTATAATTTTTGATAAATAATGTACGCAACCGTATTTTCCGTGCAATATTGTGTCTTTTTGACAAATTCTAATGTAAGTCCCACGACTCGTTGCATAGCTTTTTCCCGAATCGTATAACAAGACTAGGGAATCTATGATCTGATACCTCGTCGGATCATTCCCTCTTCTTCTTCAATTCTTTTTTTCTTCAAATGGTTAGAATTTAACAAGTAGATATCACGTTTAACTAACGTTGTAAGGTATGGACGGAATGTGCATCAGCCATCTGTTTAATTGAGCTTAATGGGCTGACATTAGAGCCAGCGCCTTTGGTGTCGATTGCAGCCACGAGTCAGTTTGCGCTTATAATATACACAAGCATATATATATATGTATGTGTAATACGCCTGAGAAATTGCGATTACGCTTATTTTACACAACTCTTACCATTCTATACTGTCATGTTATATGTTTAACTCAATTCTCGAATTTCCCCTTACACGCACGTATAGAGACATAAGAATAGATTTTTTCTATTTCTTTTTGTCTTTTTTTTTTTTTTACAAAAAAGATCTGTATTCAAGTTCTTGCGCTTTAAATTTCACCCAGATTATATTATATAGGTATATACATGACATGTGTGTGTCCCTTCCAGTATAGAGATAACAAGATTTCCAATCAATGGAAACAAGTTTGGATAGAAAATATTGAATATTCTATTCGAACCCGTGTGTATGGCTCGCTAGGGTTTATTAGATCGGTTGAAAATCCAGGAGAAAACTGAGTTTCGTCCTGAATTTCGTAGCCGACCGACAGTTTCTTTGAAGTTTTGCCACACAGATCACTGCAGAGCCGGGTTGTGAAGTTACGAATTTTAAAACTTCTGAGATTCAAAATTTTTCATCCTAGTATAGGTAGGTAGTATTCATCAGGATATACCATACGAAGACAAAAAAATAGTTCATAGTCTAGGTAGTATCTATAAAGACGAAGAAATAACGAAAAATATATAATCCGAAAGGATATATTATAGGCATGCCGAGTTGAAAGGGACCATGAAGAATATAAGGGAATGGGAATGGGAATGGGAAGATCGAGATGAAAAGGTTATGGCTTCAGAATATACGGGAGTAGTTATCCTTGTTTACGAGTACCGAAATATCTGAGGAAAGAGGAGGAAGAGGAGGAGGATGAGGATGAGAAGGAGGAGGAGGAGTAGTAGCAGAGCACCATTGTGGCTCGTGGATGTCGTAATCATCAATTTTGTCTCATGAATTCTTGTTGTACCCACAGCTTGTAGTATTCTTCTTCTTATCCTTTTCCTCGGTAGTTTTAAACTCTCGTATATACGAAGCCTCCTCTTCTTCTTCTTCTTCGTCTTCTTCTTCTTCTTCTTCTTCTTCTTTGGTTCTGGCGCTGGACCGGGTTGAGGCTGCTGGAGAGTCTCTCTTATTCTGGATTGCAATAAGAATACGAGGGTTGAAAACAATCGTGAAGTAAGGCTCCTCGGCGAAGACCCTGTGCATGCACGCCGAGGAGTAGAAAGCCCCGATGCGGGTGCACCAAGAGAGTTATGGTTATGGCCAGTGAATATACCATACCCATGGATCCAGGGAAGGACTACTCCGAAGATAGGTTGGTTGGTCCTTCCTAAGGAATGGTATGGTATGCCATGCCATGCCATGCCATACCATGCCCAATGGCCCAATGGTATGGGGGTGAGAGTTGCAGCCAGGGAGCTGCGAATGTAGTAACTTTATTGTGAACTTATCGCTGTCAGCGGGAAACAATGGCCAGAGGATCTCTTCGCGCCATCTGTTTCTACAATCTTTTTCCTTTATTTCAACAACGAGTATACATATACTATAGGATAAAAAAATAAAAAATAAAAAAAAAAAAGAACAAAAAAAAAAAAAAAAAACCAACACCTAACTGAGTAAGTAAGAAATAAAGAAATAACTAAAAGGAAGGAAGGATCGCTGGCGCCGCGTTTATACATAAACTCTATCGCCCTTTACATCTAACACGGTTTACCCATATTATTATACCAATATGGAAACTAGTTGGTTGTACATACCTATATGGGTGGAAATAATAAGAAATTCAAACTTTGACGGCATTTTTTAAACCCTTTACGAAATCTGAGAAATTTGGTGTAAATCTTGTTGCCAAAGTGTCTTAGAATCTGCAAAATCTTTGTTTGAAATTGTTTTTCAGATTCCAGAATTTTTAGAGATATTGCATTAAAAAAATTGGGCCGAAATATGATGTGAATCAAATTTTAGAAAAATTTTACGTGCACATAATGAAATTTTTGCAAAATTCTGTAAGAAATGATTAGAGCTTCCAGAATTTTGAGAGAAATTGCATTAAAAAATTTGGCACGAAATCTGTGAATCAAATTTTAGAAAAATTTTAAGTGCACATAATGAAATTTTTGCAAAATTGTACAAGAAATGATTAGAGCATCCAGAATTTTGAGAGAAATTGCATTAAAAAATTTGGCACGAAATTTGTGACTTAAATTTTAGAAAAATTTTAAGTGCACATAACGAAATTTTTGCAAAATTCTGTAAGAAATGGTGAAAAATTTGTGGCTGTAGAAAAATTAGCTCGAATTTTCTGCGGTAGAAAATTTTTCGTTTGGTTTCCTGCCGACGAAATTTGGTCAAACGGTTTTATTGCCCGATGCGGAAATAGAGGAAAAAGCGGGAAGTGGCAAGAGCAGACAGCACCTGCTAGTATAGACCGACCGGACACCAGAATCTCCGTCCTGGAGGGTCCGGCGCGGTGCGGCGCAGTGCCCCTAGGGACTCGGGGATAATTCTGTCATGGGAAAAGCGACAGACCACTGCGGCTGGTAAGTGGTCAAGGAGGGGCTGGTGGTTTTTCTAAAATTTGTCACGTCTAGTAGAATTTCCGTGAAATTACTGGGATTCCAGAAAAAAAAAAGCAAAAATAAGGGAAGAAGAAGAAGAAGAAGACGGAGAAACGCCCAGGGGCTAATTTTTCACCCTTGGTCAGAGTTTCTATACACAAAATTCAGAAGGAAGCATCGCGTCCCACGATCGAATAGCTCTCAAAATTAGTCGATATTAGAAAATTCATATCTAGAGATCCGGGAGGTTTAAAAATTTGAAAAAAATACTCGACATTCATTTCGACCCAGTGAATGAAGAGAAAAATTTGCGAAATAATCGGAGGAGTTTGATGTCAGTTTTTGAATAGAAAAAAAAAATTTCGGACGGTTTTTGGAGAAACCTGAGATTCTGGCAAATTTTTTTGCCCACATTTGGAGACGCCCTGAACCATTGGGAGCATTTAAATTCGAAAATGAACAAATTAAGGATTACCCTAATAAAATACGTGTATATCTATATATATGTATGCGGAGATTAATATATAAGATGATGATTATGGGGTCGCATCTGCAGCTTGCAGGCTGTATCCCAGTTATGACAGGAAAGTTTTTAAAGTGGTAACCAGCGTGTTTATTTTTAGAGCGTAAAGTGGAACTCCTAATTGTTCTCGTTAGCTAGCATCTGTCTGAACTTCTGAACTTTGATGAGGATGACGTCACAGAGTTCTTTAAGGGGCCCAAGGTCCGCAAGATCCGCAAGATCTAAGATCTAAGATTTAAGATTTAGGAACGAATTAATATATATTATATCGAAGAACAGATGCTTCAAATATTTCTAATTTGCATATATAATTAGCGCAGGTATCATACGATCGTTTGAAATAAATAAACTATAATCGCAAACTCAAATCTATATACCTAAAATAAATTATTCGTCTAAATTTTGTTCTTTATCCTTTTTTTTTTTTTCTTTTAATTATTATTCAAAAGAATATTAGAACCAGTAATTAATTATTTATATAGTTAATTAATTTATTCAACGTATAATATAGAAATGAGAATGAAAGAACGAGAGAGAAACCAAAAAAATAAAAAATTACCCCCAAAAATAGAATAAAAAAAAAAAATAGAGAAAAAAAATCGTTCAATTCAATTGCTTTTTAAGGATTAATAAAATCGTCACTTTATTCGGCTTTTAAAATCCTAAATATCTTCCAGATCAAAATCTCTCTCTTCTTCTAAATGCGGTATTCACCCTTTTTTTTTTTTCAACTAAATGACCGGTAAAATTTAACTATTCACAAAAGTAGCGATCTTATCGCCATTATCCGACTGTGTAAACGTTTTGGGTAATTCTCGGATTTAAATTCATTCTATTATTATATTCAGTGGTATAAGAAATGGAATTTAGTTTCCCTCTTAAAATTTATTTTCGAAAAAAATGTTCATTTTCTCTTCTTTTCTTTTTTTCTTTCTCTTGTCTTTTATATATTATACTAAACCAGGGTAAGGCTTTTCTCCAACGGTCATTTGACAGTTTGAAGTTTTACCTTTTTCTCTCTCTCTCCCGAATTAAACGGTCGGTTGAATTTACGTCAACCCTGGGTAACCCGCAAATAATCACCCCACTGCCTAGTATACGCCCAAAACTCGATGACATGTTCTCTAAATTGTTGCAAGGGAGTTATTATATCCCCCAGTCAGTCATACGGGACACGTATAGCCAAAGGGGTAAACCGAAAAACCCCGCTTGACCGATGTCCAACGAAGAAGAAAAAGAAGAAGAAAAAAAAAAAAAACCAAAAAATAATGGGCAGAAGAATGTTTAGTCGACTAGGGGTGCCGAAAAACGTTTTTATTCAAAATTCTCAATAAGATCTCTTATGTACAAAAAGTCGTGAAAAAATTGACTAGGTATATATTTTTTATACATATTATACCTACTGCTCAGTACATATGTTTCGAAAATCATAGGCCATGAAGTAAATAGTCTTATGGTAAACCGCAGTGATCCCGAAAATCAATAGGAAAAAAAAAAAAAAAAAAGAAAATTGAATATTTTAGGATTCTCTTGTATTATACTATAACTATATATAGGGGTTGCAAAGGCAGAGAGTAGTCTAGCTCAGTGAGCTGCCTCTATACTGCAACACACTTGCATATATGTATAATAATGGCATAACCTGCGAGGGGTGTCGTTCTTTTATACCTAAAATCCGCTATAAAGCCAGATGAGAGACCTTGTACCCTTCAAGGGTAGGTAGATAAATATATATAGTATATTTATATATATATATATGTACAGTACTACATACGTAGAGAAAAATCGAAATGGTCATCGGTAAGGGTCGTCATTATTATTATTATTATTATTATTTACAGAAAAATCCCTTTTTATTTTCACACATTTATACACACACACCCATATATATATATATATAGATAGGTACTCGTATAAAGTTATGCCAGAAGGCATATGTCGATCTAAAAGAGGGATTTTCCGAAATAAGAGTCGGAGAGAAAAAAAAAACGAAAATTTCATCCCTTATAAATATAATCTTGTCTTTTTTTTTTCATCCCCCCAAATTTCGTTAATAGCACCTAGGGATTTGAGGATTTTCAAGGAATTAAAAGATTTCAATCAGACTTTGAAGAAAAAAAAAAGTTTTGTAGGTACAATTTTCTCTTTTTTTTTTTTTTTTTTTCGTATCTATGTATTTATTTATTCGATCGACCTTGTTCTTCTTTTCTCTTCTCTTCTCTTCTCTTCTCTTTCGCCTACTCCATCTATCACTCATTCTATGCATACGGAAAGAAAAGAAAGATCGGTATAAAGCGTATATATAGCGAAGGGGCCCTATAGGGCGAAAGGTATATCTACATATCAGTCTATGTATTATATCGACTGACCACACAGATGCATAATTCACCGTATCTTAGTCGCACAGTCAGTCTACCCTAAAACCTTGAATAATAAGAATAATCGAGGTCCGTTAAGTCCGGATTTCAATAGGCCAGAACAAGCTAAGGGTTCCTGCGTTCATATATACGAGCTCAGAATTTTTCACCGAATCCCTTTTTCGGTTTTTTGTTCTTCTTCTCTCTTTCATTTTCATCGGATTTTCATCGGATTAAAATTATTCGTTTATCGAAAATAATAATCTTCGAATTTGAATTTGAATTTGATTTTGAATTTGGAAATTTTTCTGCGGACCGCCGATTGCCCCTTAAATAAGTGCGAAGGGGGTTTTGCGCGACTGCAGCAACCCTGAGTATAGCCAATATGCAATAAACTGAGAGTCTTTGACATATTTAATAGTAACCTGGTAATATAATGTTTTGACATGCATTGAGGTTTTTACGAGGGGATGAGCAAGCGAAGCGAAGCGAAGAGAAGAGAAGAGAAGCTTTAGCCAGCAGCGCAGTCGTGACTCTGGAACTCTGGGACTCCAGGGGCTCTCAGAAATGGAATTTTCATATCTCATCGTTCATGTCTTTGGCTGAACTCTGCTACCTCCGCATATTTTCTCGCTTATAAAAATCCGGATTATTTAAAATCCGCGATGATAGCCACTGGCGAACAACCCGACGGTTAATTGCGCGTCTCTGGAGTCCGTCCGAGCCTTTAACCAAAGGACGTACTTTCTGTATAGGGATGCTTAAAATCTGACGTATATACGAGAAAAAAAAGAAAAAGAAAAACGAAAAAGAAAGACAGCTCGTGAAATTCTTCGGCGAATTATCGTAGGAAACCTACAAAAGATAAATTGGTAGGTAGGTAGGTACATCGAAAATATTTGAAATCAAAATTTCTACACAAGTACCTACATCGTGTGCATACCATATCCTCCAAGTATCAGACACATAGATCAATCCGAGTGGTACATGCCGGGTAAGAAAACGCAGGGGGATGTATCCGGTATAGGTCTGGTGTAATATATTCGTTATATCACTTGCCTTTTTGAGGGGTTTGGGTAGGATGTGGCATAAGAGAGACAGGGATGTAACAGATGACGGTAAAATCCGTCCTCAATATTCTGTTTCCTTGAGGAACGAGGAGAAGGAGGATGAGGAGGATGAAAGGGGTAAGAAAATTTATATCGGGACAAATTCTTACCCCTTGAACAGCAGTCGCTTTAACCCTTCTCTCCTCTCATCCCCATCCTCAAGATATCCTACCTATATTATAGCATACCTACCTCAATATCTGTCTACGACTTGATACGCGTCAGCTTGTTGAAACGATGAAGATTAGAAATAATTCTGTACCAAAATTCAATATGACAATTATGCTTTTTGTTAGGAACAATTTTTGCACATGGTTTTCTAAGTTTTTGGATTATTTGAGACGCTGCACTGTGCTGCAGGTACGAAAATATCCATCAGCGAATTTGAGCCATGTCGGTTTTTTTTTTATACAGAGAAAAAAAAGGGGCTTTATAAAAATACCCACCAGTTTTATTTGTAGAATCGTTATATAGAATGCGAGAAAAGAGAGGATCGTTGGATTCATCTCGAGTAGTTTGAAAGGCACTCGACGCACTCGGAGTAATTGTCCCCGAAGCCAGTAAATGGAAAACACCCCGTTCATTACGAAGTTTTATAAGAGCCGCTTAAAGTATAACCCGCTGAGAATACTTATTCCATATTGTATGGTATGGTGTGTGTGTGTGTGTGTATAGCTGCACATGTAGAATATAAGTACCATCACGACGATCTACACATTCATTGTGTGTCTACTATAATCGCCTTCTCTGTATCCCTATATGTTCTTCATCATCATCTTCATCTTTATCTTCTTCATCTTCTTCTTCATCATCATCGTCCTCAATTTTACACAGACTTAATCTTCATCTCGTCTCATTTCTATCATCCTATCATACTACGGCCCTATTCAAACAAACCTTTCGCAACATACATTACATGCACATTGCACATGCACACATATTTCTGGATATATGTGTTTGAAATAAAGTCGCAAAGGACTCTGTGCTACAATACTTATGCATAGGTATATCTTTGAATGAACCGTAGGCGTGGGGTATGTCCTCTTCTCTTCTATTCTCATCTCTTCTCTTCTCTTCTCTTCCTATATGGGTGCATGTTGCACATTGAACATTACACACCACTGCTCTGTATGTATGTACGTAGAGTTTGCCGTACTGTATCACTGTTATTAGCATCATATGCGAAGTATGAATACAGGCAGAGAGAGAGTTAGCTAGCTAGCTAGCGGTCATTATGGAGATTGAAACACACCGTTCAGCAAAGTTGCTAGGGGTAATCAGAACCCGCTGAACGACGAATATAGTAGGAGATAAAGAGACGTGGAGACGAGGAAAACGTTACCGTTGATAAACTGACTGAACTTCGTATGTAGTACGTAGATAGGTAGGTACGTACAGTATGCCCACATGCATAGATTGTGTTATTATTTTAATCGCATGTATAGGACAATTGTCTAATAATACCATAAACATCAGTTAAACTATATGGTTGAAGTCTATATATACTATATTGAAGAGCAATGTAATGAGATAGTACCTACTCGAATGTACAAAACGTACGGGTGGGGGTCGATATTTTGAAATATCAGAATTCAGAACGGCCAAAAATTCGAATATTAAAAATTTGAATACAAAAATAACGAGAGACAAATTAATTCGAAATTCTTATTTTCGAAAGATCATTTCTTCGAATAACTTATTCAGCAGGCGGTCACCTGTCAGAACGCTGGTTTATTCGAAAATGTATTTTCTGATAGTTTTTACTCTGAATAAGTATAATGTAGAAAATATAAATGTATAAAGTCAATATTTCTAAATTTTTAATCTTTAGAGACCAGAAGTTCGAAAGACCAAAATCTCGAAAGATTTAAACTTCGAAAAATAATATTTCAAACGTATTTTCTCTGCGTAGATGAATTTGGATCAAAATTTTTATTGTTTATTGAAACATCATCCAAAAAACCGTATGAAAGATTCGAGATTCTGACCTTTCGAATTTTCGGTCTGTCGCTAAAATATATTCGAATACGTGACGATTCGAAGTCGAGACAATTCGAAATATTGAACTATTCGAATTATCAGACGTTTCGTTATCTTTTCAATTAGATATTTCGTCTTTCGCAATTCTGACCGTTCCAATTTTTTATTTTAGTACAAATATCTTTCTACATTTCGATATACGTAATTTTTTAGTTACTACTTGATAGGCCTTCTCTAAACTGGCCTTTTTGAATTTCGTACCATCGCTATTTTAAAATTCGAAATATTGGTCATTCGAAATATTGGTCTTTCGAAAGTTCGACCCCCACCCAAAACGTACGAGTGTATTTGTATAATCATCGTTTAGGTACATAATCTAATTTCATGATAATGCTTTCTATTTTTTTTTTTTTTTTTTTTCATCTTCTTTTGGTTTCACCCCATTTCATACCATATTCTTTTATTTTCATGAGAATTTGTGCGCGGATTTGGAAATTTTTTAAATCTGATGAAACGCAGGGATAATATATACTCAGAAAAAGGTCTTGTTGGAACAACCAAAATTTGGATTATTATACTAAGCACAATCACATTTTTTCAGTTCAGTCAACCAAAAATTTTGTTGGAACAGCCAAAATTTTGGTTGTTCCATTAAAATTTGGTTTTTCCAACAAAATTTTGGCTATCCAAATGAAATTTTTGATTGACTGAACAAAAAATTCGATTGACTGAACAAAAAAATTTGATTGTGCATGTAATAACCCAAATTTTGGTTTGTGTCAACAAGACCTTTTTCTGATTGTAAAAAATTGTAAAAAAATTGTATATTATACGTAAATTTCTGTATATTTAGAATAAGAAACCGCGAAAATTTATGATAAGCTGTATATATTTAATTGGAGATAGAAAGTTTTGGAAATTTTTTATAAAATCGTTGAAAAAATCTGTGTAGAAAAAAAAAAAAAATGTCCTTCTAGACTGCGGAGAATATTGAAGGTATAGAGAGAGAGAGAGAGTAAAGTGTGGAGTCTGACTAGACGGCTAGTTATACTTCGAGAGCCAACATGCCAGTGGGATCGTAAAGTTTTTTCAATTTTTTTTTTTTTTTTTTTGGTTTTCTTTTCTTTTTATTCAGAAATATGTTGCGGGAAGCCCTTGTGACACGGGATACTACGCGCACGTGGTTTCGAGCTCTCGTTTAACTATATTATATGGCTTTGAGAATAGAAGTATAATAAAAATAAAAAAAAAAAAGGAACGAAAAAAAGAAGAAAAGAAGAAAACTGTTTCGTTCTCGTATGAAAGAAAGAAAGAAAGAAGGAAATAAATCGCGTTTAATTTTATCTAAAAAATGTAAAAAATCGTACAGTAGTAGGTATAGAATAGAAAAAAAAAAAAAAAAAAAAAAAAAAAAACATTTAAATATGAGAATAAAAAATGGGGTGAGGTGCAGACTAATTGATTAATATATAAATATCACGGTACAATTATTACAGCATCGCTACAGGGTCAGCCTAAGAGATACACCCTGTTGCTCTGACGAGCTAGAGCTGTCCGATGCGACGCGTGCGTGCGTTATGTTCAATATATGATTAAGTATATATATATATGAAATCTCGTGTGAATAAATATAATATATAATTATAAGAGATCGTTTTTATTTCGTTTACATCATCACACTGCATATGCATGGATGCATATATATATTATGGTGGCATCGCCCGCGGGTCTTTATATATAATACTATATATCCGTATAACGTTTACGATGTGCCAGACCGCGTGTCGTCTACTACTACGAGAGAAAGAGATACGCCGCAAGTGGCATAGGGCTATCACATCTCCGGGTACGGGGGTTGGGACCTTTATACTCTATGGCCTTTCCGAGGGTCGCGAGGCGCCGGGAAGGTCCTCGGGTCCCCGATTACGGGCTGAGAGACCAAGAACGACGTAGCAGCAGCATCAGATACATGACCTGACTCAACGCGATCCCGATTCGAAACCGAACGAGGCGAGACAACTTTTTGGCCAATTAATATCGCACAGTATATATTTTTTTTTTTTTTCGAATTTTTATAATATTGAAACATTTCGAGCTATGAAGATATTTTCGAAATTCCCACTAAATATTGTACATATATGAGAAATATACCGAGAGAACGAACTATCCTTGTCAGATCGTAAAAGTTTAGAGAAATAATGGGATAGTAAAGAATGGGGAAGAGGCGAGGAGGCGAGGAGCTGGGTTCGAGATAGATGGTTAGGTGGTTTAGCCCGGTGGACCCAAGATCGCAACAATGTAAGTCATGCTATTTTATGGAGTGACCTTTGCCACTGGCTACTTGTAAACGGACTAAAGATTCAAAAATGACCAGTGCTGCCCACAGCCCTGTTTAAGAAGCTCTTGTTTCAGTTCCCCCCTCGCACCACCGTGCAGCAGTTCGAGGACTAAAAATAGCGATGCAGCAAACTACGTATAGCGCGATTCTTTCATCGCTCATTTAACTTCCAAGAATAATAACGTAGTACGATAATAAGAATAAGAATAAGAATAAGAAGACATGTTGGAATTCTTCATAATCTTATGCAGAAATTTAGATTCCTACCCTCTCTCTCTCTCTCTCTCTCTCGTATTTACTGCATCAAACAAGCCTATCATCTCATCGCCACGTGCTGGTGTGTAGTAGTCAAATATCAAACGGTGATCGTCAAAGCATCTATCAAAGCCTGTCGATATATGCAACTAGAATTGGAATTGTGCGTGAACGTTATAGGTACCCGCATATGAAGAAAGCACTGTAAACTATATGCAGTATGATCAATCATATCTAACATATACCATAGAAATTGGTTGTGCTCTCAGGAGAGACCGTTTCCAATCAGCATTCACCGATTTTCACCATCAGTATCGTGTCGCACAATTCGATTGATAAAATTGTTCAAGAGAGCGAGAGAGCTGCAGCAAGTCAGTGAAAATTGACTGGATTAGAAATCATTGAGCGAATGGTCATCAATGCGATCAGCGGAAGCTGTAGTATCGATCGTCCCTGATAACCTAATACACAAGCTCAAACGAGAACAGTAGTTTTTTTGTTTTTTTTAAATTTGCGCATCAGGCAGCCCGTTATAGGGTTAGGGTTACGTGTTACAAGGTGGGTATTGAATGTCGCAGGGTACCCTGGTCTCAACTGTAACCGAACAGCAAGTACCATCAACTCCTGGTCTTCTCGTTATAAAAGCCAGGTGAGCATCATGGATGTACATTGTGATAATCTGCTCCATCAGCACGATCAAAGTGTCCTCTAAAACATTATATACCTACACGTATCGATTACAGCTGGAATAGGTGGTGACGTACTACACATCATCATGGACACGAATCTACTTTAGGGGTTCCTCTTCATAATATTATACTGTGATATAATACACTTCCATCAATTCGCGTATAGCAAAAGTGTTGATAGTAGTTTTCGATCATTATTCCATCATGTGCGAGATTTGATGCATGATTGGTACATTTATAATGTTGTAAGACGATACTGTGATTAACACTACTATGCAGTTTCTAATATAGGTACTGGGATGCAGTGATGGAACGGAATTTCTCCGTAGAAATATAAGGAGATAGAGATATCGCTGATATCCCATAACCCAACAGTGATCTTTCTGTAGGATCGGTAACGGCGATAGGTTGCGTCTTTAGATGAGAGATGAGCGAAGAACGAAGAGCGAGAACCAGGGCAGTGTTTAGCTGATAATACCTGGAGTCTTCGAGAGGCATGCCATGCCTTTTTACTATGTACATGTGTACAGTGTCCCTCCCATGTTATAGGTACCTATAACTTCGTCATAGTAGGTATTAATGAAATAGCTAGCCGTACAATCTCGTATGGTACGGTGACACGTACCAAGGTAATCATTGGGTCTCGAGAGTGCTGTATCGCGTGCGATCGTGTGGCGCTCCAGGGCATCAGCCTCTTGCCTCCTTCTCCTTCTTCTTCATCTTTTTCTTTTTATTTTCACTTTGCCTCTGGCTTATCGTAAGACGATTTGTTTTTCTGTATCTAACTATTCGTCGTCGATCAACGACACACTAACATATGTTCTATGAGCACCCAGAGATCAGAGAAACATCGGTACATTTTAGTGTAATATCATTTAAGGAGGACGAGAGTATAACGACAGTCCAAAAGGCATAACATCATTCCAGAATAGCCTAAAGTCATTACAGAACGGTGTAGCATCATTCAAAAAAGCATAATGTCGGATCAGAATAGCCTGATGTCATTCCAGAATAAGCGCAACATCATTCCAGAATAGACTAAAGGCATTACAGAACAGCGTAAAGTCATTGCAGAAAGCGTAACATCATTCCAGAATAGTTTAACGTCATTCCAGAAAGCGTAACATCATTCCAAAATAGTTTAACGTAATTCCAGAAATTGTAACATCATTTAACAACGGCTTAACGTCATCCCAGAAACTGTAACATCATTCTAGAACAGTGTAACATCATTCCAGAATAGTTTAACGTCATTCCAGAAAGCGTAACATTATTCCAAAATAGTTTAACGTCATTCCAGAAATTGTAACATCATTTAACAACGGCTTAACATCATCCCAGAAACTGTAACATCATTCTAGAACAGTGTAACATCATTCCAGAATAGTTTAACGTAATTCCAGAAAGCGTAACATCATTCCAAAATAGTTGAACGTCATTCCAGAAATTGTAACATCATTTAACAACGGCTTAACGTCATCCCAGAAACTGTAACATCATTCTAGAACAGTGTAACATCATTCCAAAGAGTGTAACATCATTCCAGAATAGTTTAACGTCATTTCAGAAAGCGTAACATCATTCCGAAATAGTTTAACGTCATTCCAGAAATTGTAACATCATTTAACAACGGCTTAACGTCATTCCAGAAACTATAACATCATTCTAGAACAGTGTAACATCATTCCAAAGAGTGTAACATCATTCCAGAATAGTTTAACGTAATTCCAGAAAGCGTAACATCATTGCGAAATAGTTTAACGTCATTCCAGAAATTGTAACATCATTTAACAACGACTTAACGTCATCCCAGAAACTGTAACATCATTCTAGAACAGTGTAACATCATTCGGAAGGGCATAACATCATTTGAGAATAGCGTAACGTGATTTTAGGATAAGGTAATACGTTGTGTACCAAATTTTGGACATAGTGGCCGGACATAGTGAGCCCACCTTGAAGTGTGTGCTTTGATATGCAACACATGGTAGTACCTTCATCAAAGAGCCTAGAACCACGAGTATTATAACGAGGATTGTAAACAGTATTTGATGATTTACACCTTGTCAAGGTGTGAAGATCCGCGATTCGAATTTTTTATGTTAATGAAGAGGAGTGTTCCTTCATTCTATTCACTTTTTCTAACTCAGGTATAGTAGTAGTTTTATTTTTTTTCTTCTCTTATCTCGTTTCTACCTTTCTCATCGTCTTTGAATTAATAGTTATGCCCGTAAATCCTCGCGATCAGAATGATAGACAGATAGACATATAAAACTCCAAAAATTTTAATTAAATAACGATAAGAAAACGTTCGAATTGGTCGCGATGTTTCAATAAACACAAAAATCTGCATTAATTATCAAAAACTTACACGATCTCATATCGTTAACATTATTTCTACGACCGATCGTCACTTCTCTATATATTCACACTCGTATACACATATATATCTATATTACGGTATAACTAAAACGCATATATGTGTACAAATATACATGTCCAAAGTTTATTAGCTGTCGACTCCATATAGACTTTAAACGCTGAATGTCGCAACGCGCGTTTAAAATACGTCTTGGCACTATCGAAATCTCGTACTAGTGGAAATGGTAATAAAAAGGAACTGTGCTACTACTCCAAAGAGTAAAAACTATCATCAATAAAAAAAAAAAAAAAATTAAAAAAAATCTTTCATGATACATAGCACCCATAATATAAAAATTCATCCATTCTCAGCGGCACAAGCTTAAGGAATTTTAACATCCGTATACCGGTGGTGATTGATCCAACCATTAACTCAACATATCTAATACAAACACCCATATAGCCTCCATACCACGATCGTACTATCGAATAGGTATATATGGATGGACATACCGATCTGAGGATGGACACTCGACTCGAGTGTGAAACCACAGGTACTTCCATAAGTGGTGGTATGCACTACACCACGAATAGGAAGCAGGAATAGATCGTCTATGCATGTGCAGGACGGTTCACTTTATACTTTATCTCGATTTACGTTAGAGTGATTTTATGCAATGAACTTCCGCAGTCTTGATGATCATGGAAAGGTGGCGAGGTGTCGTGCACTGCAGTTATATGCATCAGAGTTCGAATATCTGATCATTGCTGCAAAATGCTGCACAGCTCGCTTCAGGAATCGATGAATTTATTAAACAGATTATATATCCACGGTTTCAATTCCGGATCTTTTTCGGTATGAGATGAAGAAGAAGACGAAGACGAAGGGAAGATGGAGGGTAGTGGTATATCCATACGGTATTAGATCTCATCGAGTTTGGCACGGTTTGGCTTAGCGAAGCGATGACACGGTGCCTTGGGCTAAAAGTCTTAAAGACGTTGGAACGATCGCCTCTCCGTTCTTCCTCTTACCTTCCCATCACCGACCCTGCGGGACCGGGACCGGGACCGGCAGTTTTACGATCACGGATCGGCGCAGTGCCTTTCTCTGGTTAGTTTTATAATTGCCTCTTTAGCGTTGCTCGGGTCAGCGAGAATGCGTTGTGCCCATCTGCCGTCTTCGGTAAACGCCTTTCTTTTGTAGGTCTCTCCACCTATCCTTCACCTTTCTCACTTCCACCATTTTTACCGATCTATTTTATCACTAAGTAACAAGAAGAAGAAGAAGGAGAAGAAGAAGAAGAAGAAAAAAGAAAGAAGACAGAAATGATGACCAGAATGCTTGAAGCTCGTTTCTGCGACGAGAAGCTATACTGTATAGAGAAAAGGAAAGGAAAAAAAAGGGAGCACACATTTCCGCGTCCCTACAGCAGTGGTCAAGTAATCCACAGTCCATGGACTTCGAGGGTGAACATGAGGGTGGGTGTACCGGTGGGGATTGATCCGTGGTGGTCGTATATATGTATAGATATATAGCTTGTGGTTCAGACTCGCCTCTCATCTCCTGGGATATATTTTACTCCGTGGACCTCGACTCTGCTGGTGGTCGCCCTGGTCTACCCACTTCATTACAACCTCGAATTCTCATCCCTCCGCAGGGTATACAGGCTATCCGCCATGCTCCCGCTTCATCCCTCTCTTCACTCTTCATTCCAATCTCTCTCTCTCTCTTTTCCCCTGTATACAACCATGCCTAAGTGAAATCCAGACATCAATCTCGCTAACGACGTGGGATTAGTGCTAATTTGTCGTCACGGGGATATTGCCGAATTTGTGGAATACCTACCTACCTCCTCGCTCCACTACACCGCTTATCCTTGGCCTGTACCCCCCCGAGCTCGATGTAGTCACTGACTCTAGATATGTGGCGAGATTGGAACCGATGAAGAAAATATAAATCCCACTAGCCCAGGGGAGTAACAGGGTACAGGTCAATACGTCAGGGAATTCACGGAGATCAACCGCGAATCATATACGATTTACAATATTACTCGAAATTCAGAAAGTAATGAAGAATTGTTGGCAAAATTATTGATCATTTAAATTTGCTAATAATAATAATGCCTCAAAATAATCGTTAGTGAATTTGCAACCCGTTAAAGAAATTCTATAAATATAATGCCTATGCATGGGTCGAATAGCTGTGGGGGCACGTTACGTTATAGCAGTCAAACTTCTCTGATGTTTTTATGCGTTTAGTTCGACGAAACGGGTTGTCAAAGGATTTTCAAAGTATACCTTTTACGCATTTTCCTGGGATTTCTAGTGGTCCCGGTCGTCATTCCCTTATGCTATATATGCTGATTATATCGGTTCCTGGTATAATAACCATTTCGCAAACTTCTGAACCTTGGTGGACTCCCGCCTATACGTAAATCGAAAAAGCCAAAATTGCTCACTGCGATCATGGTCTGCATGATGCTCAGCTGCATCGCTATCATTATACCTACTCGCGTACAGGTATATTATACGATGTGTCGAAGCGAGGTGGTGAGCAGAGCCCGTCATTAACGGGTCTAGTCAATTAATTAGTGCGGTAATAATCAAGCTATGCCAACTATTGGACGTTAGAGTTCTGCTGGTGCCTTGAATAATTAGAGTGGCATGAGTTGATTGCCTGACTAAACTAACGATCCTGGCTATATGATGCTTATGATGCTGTATACTAGCATAAAGGGATGATGGCTTTTTGATAGATCTCTAAAGTAAGTGTATCAGAGGTGTGGATGGATTGCCTTTTCGATCGACGATTGATCGTGACGAAAAAGAAGAAAATTTAAAAAAGGAGGAAAAAAGAAAAAGAGGGAAAAATTGATCTCGGTTAATTTGAGACGGGGTTTAAACAACGGTGCGCGCCTCTTCGCTTCAATACCGTAGCAGGCCCTGATGGAGCAAAGTGGTTATTCGTGTCGAGTAGAACGGGATAGAGAGAGAGAGAGAGAGAGAGAAAGATAGAGATGAGAGGATAGGTTTGAGATAGGGCGAGAATATGCAAACTGTGTTTTTCCAAGACATGAAGAAGAAGAAGAAGAAGAAGAAGAGAAGAAGAAGAAGGATAAGGAGAGCTGGGGCAACGGGATTGAGGAAACGCGGTCTGAAGAAGGAATCGAGGAGGGATACTTGGAATCAGTTTACGAGCTTCGTTAAAATATTATTACCGCGTAACTTCTTGGTGACACGCGGTGCGGTGCGACGACGCTATCATGCCAATGGTATGGTATGGTATGGTATGGTATGGTGTGCGGGAACTATGCTAAATAATCGCTTCTTAATTGCGGAATAATTGCAGAATAATTCAGGAAATCCATCCCCCTCTTGCTCCCAAAATTCTCTTATATACCACCCTGTGCCTCTTCGTCACGTCACCGTCTGTCGGCCGCATTATACCGTTAAACCAACTTATTAACCACCGTTTTGTTTATACTCATTGAATTAATAACAGCTTACTTAAACTCTGATTAAAACTTGACTGCATCAGGCGGTCCCACCTATATATATGTATATTATCCATATAGGAAGATATCAAAGCCCGATACGAATAACAGCACATTTCAGATTCCGGGTGAAAAAGAGCACGTTTCAAATTCCGGGTGGAAAAGAGCACGTTTCAGATTCCGAGTGAAAAAGAGCATGTTTCAGATTCCGGATTGAAAAGAACACGTTTCAGATTGAGAATGAAAAATAGCACGTTTCAGATTCACTCGAAAACTAGCACAATTCTGGTTGAACCGAATATTACTTATTAGCAAGTGTCAGGTAGGTTTATTATAAGATTGAATTAATCATTCAATGATAAAATTGAATCGAGTTTTTGTGCATAATTGTGCATTTCCAATTTCATAATAAACCTACCTGACACTTACTAATGAGTAATATTCGCTTCGCCTGAATCCTGCTAGTTTTCGAGTGAATCTGAAACGTGCTATTTTTCATTCTCAATCTGAAACGTGTTCTTTTCCATCCGGAATTTAAAATGTGCTGTTATTCGTATTGGGCGTCGATATAGAGGCGAGAATAGAGAAGAGAAGAGAAGAAGAGAGAAGATCTGGGGACTGGCGAGTGTCGAGTATCGAGAAAGTCTAGTGGCTCTTTGCGACACCGATAAGATCGAGAGGTCTGAGAGAAATGAAGAAGAAGAAGAAGAAGAAGAAGAAGAAGAAAAAAAAAAAAAATAAAGAAATAAAGACAGATAGGAGGATACACCTAGTTCTGGACCAGCAGCGCAGGAAGCTCAGTTGTAACGGCGAGCTATGAGCGTCGGTATGAGGCGAAGAGAGGAACCTGGGTACAAACGGGACCGCTCTCGCTATCTCGAGCAGGCGGTTTAATGCGTTTAACCCGGGAGAGATAGTGGGCAATTTATTGGCCTCTATTTTAGGCAAGTTTAACCCAAGCCACTCAATATAGTTCCGCAAGGCGAAACTCGGCAACAAACGGTCATCCGCGCAGTTTAGGTATACGAATTATTCGCAGACTGATTCAAATTGTGTTCGTAAAATGCTAAAAACTTGTTAATATACCGATTTCTGACCTTTTAGTTAAATCGCGTTGAAAAAATTGTAAGTGACCCTAACGTCCTAGTGGTCGTCTGTATAAGTGGTAACAGATGTTTTTTTTAGGAACCGAATGCAGCCCATGCACCAGTCGTAGCTGGTGTTCTAAGTTCTTGCGGCCGTGTCTCTGGCGAGGATTTACTGGCTGATGATAACGCGGTTTGAACACGTGCACCAGCTAGCCATGGAGAGCAGGTTTCCTCAGAAACTGGAAACTAGAAACTAGACACTAAGCCCAAGCCAGTGCAGAGCAGTTCAGTTCCTTTCCTTTCCCTAGAATGCTGCTATATCTTCTCTGCAGGGCTCGAGTGGGTTCGGTCGTGTTACACACACTCATATCTCCTAAAAATGATATGAAGATCGGTAACTATCCGGTCCTTCGTTCAGGATAAGATAAGAAATCAGGATAAGGCGAAAGCGAAAGCGAAAGCTGGCTGCTCTTCTCACTGGTATTGTCATGATATGTCATATGTGTGTTTATATATTCATTTCTATATACCTACTGTTAATGTTGAACGCGATGATGTGAAGCCCGGTGATTATATTGCACGACAATCGGTTAGCACATCTCGGGATGAGAGGAGTCATCGGGGGTCAAAGCTGTTAATGAGCAAACGAGCGGCTGGCTATGCTAATTCTCATATTACGCATGACAATACGACTGTATTAGCCGAGCAATGTGACTCGCGCACTATGACCCGATCGTAAAAATCAGAAATTATCATCGCATCCTGGCAGGCAGGCAGGCAGCTGCATGCAAATCTTCCACCTCTGAACTAAACTCGCCTTATCTGATGTACCGAAAACGTCATAATGTCCTCCTATCGTAAATGAGCCGGTCAAAAATTGTATGACAAAAATTTTTAATCAAGGACAGCTATACGGTGGGTTCCAGATCGGCGATAAGCATCCGTATAAGAACGCGATACCCTTGATCGGGGAAAATCCCCGGAGGCAAATTGCCCAACGCGAAACTACCCCAACCCCAATTCAGTCCGCACTATTCCTCCATTCTTCATTCATGCATGCGGAGTGTTAGGCGAAGGGAACACAATGGATCACCACGTGCTGCGTTTCGTGTTGCTATAGAACAGCAAAAAATCAAAAAAAAAAAAAAAATGCAAAAAATCGAACAAACACCGAGAGAGAAAGAGAAAAAGATCATCGCACCATGATTTCTGTGAGGAATTTTGAATCCAAGAAAGGGTATCGCGGGTCTTGATTTCATCTCTTCATGGAAGAAAATGAGGAGAGAGAAAGTTTGATTTGACCAATTAGTTGATAAAATGAAACGTCATGCGACCCGGGTACCCCGGGCTGATTAAAATGTTAATCAGGGTCCTTTTTTCTCTTCTTCATTTCTTCATTCGATACCTTTTCAAAGGTTGGAAGCTTTGTTGTTGAATAGGAACATGACCCCTGAATCGGAACATTCGCCTAGATTGAACCGCGCACGGTCGGGCCTATACTGATCTCGGGTTACAAGCTCGCGGATTAATTATAGAGTAGATCAAAAGAGCATGCGACCACAAAGCGGACGTGTGCAGTACGCGGGGTGTTTAGTTACGAATTGATTTATACGGTTATTCAAAATACGGCGTTTATAAAGGCACCACGTTACGAGGTTTTCCATTTTTCTGTACATTTAATTCACAAAACGCATTGAGCATTATTTTGCTATCCATATTATTAAATTTGTAGTGTTTCTTTTTTGTAGTGTTAGCATATTATTAAACGACGCGATTTAGCGTTCGAACACTCGCTTCTTATCAGTTTCGTAAATACATCCAACGATTGTCCTTGACTCGTGGGTTATCACGGGTCGAAAGGTCTCTTTCAAGAATCGCACTGGCCAGTGGGGCAAAAAGTGCTCAATGATTTCTACACACAGAAAACTGGGAATTGAGTATAGATTATGTAAACCCATCGAAGATACTACACATATACATGTATAATTCTGCTTTTCAATTACGATAACGTTATTTCGCGCCTTAATTTAACCATCAATTAACCCTCACGATGCGTTATAATTAGCCAAGACGTAATCAGATAGGTGAAAGGGGTGCCTCGTCGTATCCATCTAGATATACCTACTACCCCCGTTTTCCCTAGGCGGCAATTAATTAATCCTCCTTGACGTAATGTGCATAGATATGCCTACGAGAGGAGATCTGATCGGCAATTGTTCCAGTATGTCATCTCAAAGACAGACCAGGTTCCAGATTATTCAGGATTTGCATTAAAAAATGAAATTTTTCACACTGCGTGACCAAAATTCAATTTTGTGTGCATAAAATTCAATTTTGTGTGCATAAAATTCAATTTTGCGTGCATAAAATTCAATTTTGCGTGCATAAAATTCAATTTGCGTGCATAAAATTCAATTTGCGTGCATAAAATTGAATTTTGCGTGCATAAAATTGAATTTTGCGTGCATAAAATTGAATTTCGCGTGCATAAAATTCAACTGAACGCGCGTTGTGTCAAAAAATGAAATTCGACGCGCGTGTGAGAATCAACACTTTTGCACTAGTATCGAAAAGTGGTATTTTCATCTGAAAGTCCGTTTCTCGGGCTGCTATTCGGCTTTTGGCTTATTCTCAGCTATGGCTATGGTGTTCGTGCGAATTGGCAATTCCGTGGGCACTTAGCGGCGGACCAATCGTAGCGTTGATTAGTAATATTGTGGCCTGATGAACCAGGGGCCCTTGAGTAACTCGTAGGCGAGTGAGAGATGAGCCCATAATCTCGTTAACGCTTCGGGCACCGACTACCCCAACTATAACTATGACTATAACAGCCCAACGCCATCAGCATCTAGTTCGTAGAGCCATGAGATCAGGATATTATCATTGAATTAATAATAACCACTTTCTCGAGTATCCTCCAGGCGACTTACCTACCTAAGTGAATATACCTACCATCCACATATATATTAACTCTCGAAACTAAATTTCTATACGCATAAGATTCGTGAAAATGGATTTTATTCCATTTTTTTTTTTTTTTCCTAGGGAATTAGGAAAAGAAACACAATACTTAGAATCGTTTCGTAAAACATTTCTTGAATTCGTGACAGCCCAGTATTCACGGTTATCAGTTGGTTTCATGCTACGCGAGATTATAATACTGCAGTCTAGTCATGACCTATGAACCCCATGAAATTCGATTCGAAGAACAGATTTTTCCGTCTCATTATATCGATGCTGTGAATATTTTTTTTATTTTTATTTTTTTCTATCTGTCTTTTTCTTTTTCTTTTTTGTCGTATTCTATTCGATAGATGACAAAATCGTCAATGCTTCAAATAAAAAGAAAAAGAAAAATAAAAAGTAAGACGTCTGATTCGATTCGCATATTTAAAAATTTTACCAACGCTATAAGTCTGCACGCCGCCGCCGCCGCCGCAATTCTCTTTATAACGTCGCGTCGTACGTTTATAGAGATAAATATATTTTTATTACTTACTTACTTACTTATACTCGATATTATGGACTATTATTATCTAAATTTATCAACGCTTCGTGATATTTCATCAGCTATTAAAAACTTGTGTTCTCATCAGCTGTGCTTCGCTGAGCTTAAGGTCCATAATAATATTATATTGATAAGCTGCGTTTCTTATCATCTCAGACACAGATTTGATGTATGTACATTAATTATGTGACTGCGTGTGCCAACGAAAATACATCGAGAACACGACGTAATGTGCAGAATATTATTGAGTATTCCAGAGAATGTTGAGTAATATACCAGACAGCTCATCAAAGTTCAAAAGATATCCATAGCAAATCCATGGGACGTCGGTATGTTCATGGGACATCCATAGGACATATTTTGAAGTTTGATGCTGTCTGGGTACTGAGAGCATTTTTTTCATTTTTAGTGCAGAATAATATTGGGGATGATGCGAATAATGATGTGCGACTCCTCATTAGCGCACGTAGGTAGTAATACGAGGAAATGGGGCGTTCCGTTTCTCTGTGCAACGAGCAACTCTTTCAATCTATGATCTGAATGCACGCACGCATGTGCAGCAGCAGCAGCACAGTCCCACATGCTGTAATAGTTGAAAGCCGAGTGTTAGACCGGAGAATAATGATACCGCATGGAGTAATGACTACGTGTGGATGAATCGGGGGTGGGTTTTTTAACACAGGGGCGTTTTTGGGGTTGGGGTGGGTTTTTGGTATTGGGTTTAAAAGGAACGTAAGGGTTGAGGCTGCCTTATGATTGCTGTGTGGTCTCTCCCTCTCCCTCTCTCTCTCTCATCACGGTGCGGTTTTGCCACGCTGGGTCTATTTAACTGGGGGTAGCCAAATTTTTGAGAGGGGTAGGGGGGTATGACTCCGCCGGGGCGAGTTCGACGACAATGCTCTAATCAAATGTCATGAATCAGCGCCTGTGCCTTCGTGGTTACCGTGCATCTGCGTTATGAATTTATAAATATGCCTTGAGGCGACGGTGGCGACGACGACGTAATCCTAAATTCTCGATCCTCCTCCGTACCTCGTGGGGTACATTTTTCGACTACGAATTAGAAAAATTAAATAATTTATTATCTGCAGCACATTCTTCGATGAATTATTTACCGAAATTTGTCACCCTTCGTTATAATTCTGTTTATCGCACTGTGTCATTCTCCCTTCAATTTCAGGACATTTTCTTTTTTTCATCATTAGCGTCCGATAATCATATGGACACAGTGTTCATATGCCAGTCGTCTATATGAATGATGATGTCTTCGTGCAGCTATAATGACAATATTTTAGCCTCGCAATGTTCGTGGAAGAAAAGTATAAGAAATACTGTTTGCACATGGTGTAGATGTACCTACATACAAAGTCTAGTGTATCTAGTAGCGTCCTAACGATTTCTACGAAGCAGAAAATATCTATCGGTGCATATAGCTACAGGGATAAGATTTACAGCTTCGATTCTCTACGCTGAGATATCCGGACGACGTGTACCAGGTTTCTTGAGATCGGTTCAAAACCCGCCCTTTATGCATTGTCCGAAGAAGAAGGCAGTCAGCCAGGCACTGTCTTCTAATGACTGCTTATTAATACTGGGACACACCCACCTCTCGCACCTCGTGTGCGCCTCTTAACGCTAATGTATTTACCGGCACGTCATTTGTTTGTCGAATGGTGATGATGATGATGATGATGATGGTGGTTTTCTCAGACTGCTATGGACTGCACTGCACTACACTGCACTGTACCAAATCTGATGCCTTCACTGTTGCGGTGCTGGTGCTGCAACTTGACGTACCGGACTTTAAACACGTCTCATCGATGCGATGAGGTGTCTGCCCCCCTCGACCCCCCTGCTTGTAATCTTTAGCCGACATTATAGAACAAGCTATGCTTTTATCAAAGAGAAGCAAAAAAAATAAATAAATAAATAAATAAATAAAAAACGAAATAAATTAAATAAACCATAAAGACCCCGAGAGGTGTAGTTCCGTGTCAACGACTTGACCGTGTCAAAGCAAATTGATTCGTGTGTCAGACCGCAGAGCTGTGTAATAGTAGAGAGCTCGTTTTTCTTCGTGTTATATATATATTATATCCCCCCCCCGATCACATTCAGGATATTCGAAGCGAATTGATAGAGCCTGAGAAAACCGGAGTTTGAAGGCAGTAGGTAGGATATCGTTAATATAATTAATTGGCGATATTTACTAATCGGCCTGACATTTTTCCATGCAACAAATTAAAAATAAAAAAGATGATAAAATAATAAAAAATACTGGGAACCCCAAACATTCGCAGAAAACTGGTTCCAGAAAATTTCCTTTTCCACTTATGAACCAGAAAGGGAAAGAAATTGACTTCCTGGAGCGCGGGGGCGACCTGTTCATGACCCGTGACTACGGGGGGCAACCGGAGCACTGCGGGAAACTGTGAAATCTATCGTAAATTTGTTTTTCTATTTTTTTTTTTTTTTTTTTTTTTTTTTTTAAGGGGGCTGGGGGGGAGTTTTTTTTTTCTTTTTTTGTGTTTCTTGTTTGCGACGTAAGAAAAGGGACGACAATGACTAATTTCGTCTGCTGTTAATACGGAGAGAAAATACAAATTCGGTGATTAATTTCAAAAATTTCAGAGTCCTTTTTTTTTTCATTCTTGTATATTACCAAAAATTTTAAGCGAAATTTGTTGCAACCGAATATGAAATGAAACAAGAACGGGTATAGGTATATATACGTGCAGTTGCTTATATGACTCGAGTCGTTCGACTCCTTTCGGTGTTAAACATTTTTTTAAATTAGATTTTTACGTTCTTTAACGACACACGTAGCTTCAGGTGGGTTGGGAATTCGGAGAGAGAGAGAGAGAGAGAGAGAGAGAGAGAGAGGGGGATGGAAGGGTACAAGGCACAAGGCACAAGGCACAAGGCACATAAGGTATACCTTGGGCATGAGGCCAATTGGGTAGCTGGCAACTCGACGTCATGGCTAGTCCGTGTAATCGAACTAAATTGGATAATGCATATTTAGAATGGTTAAAAGAAAAGAGAAGAAAAAGAAAAAGAAAAAAAAAAAAAAAAAAAAAAAAAAGACCCCGACCCTCATTCAAGCCTAAAGGTACCAGCCGGAGGGCGGTGCGCGCTTTGACTGACGGGCACCGTTCCGGCAATCCTCGTCATCTAAACCCACCTCAGAATTTTTACCTAGAGATCCTTACATGTAGGTATCTCTTTCTGTAGTACGAAGTACTACGAACGAACTCATCGTCGTATTTTGATAAATGATAAGAAAAAATAATAAATTAAAAAAAATTAAATTTACGATTAGTAAAAATTTTTAGTAGTTTTCGATAAATTTCGTTAGATTCTGTATAATAAATAAAATAAAATATTTACGATCGTTTGACTTTCAAACTCGAAATTGTTTTCTACTTTTTTTTTTTTTTTTTTTTAACTTTTTTTATTTTATTTTTGTTATTCTCTTATAGGTAGAGGTACTTTGCTCTTTCTTCTTTTTATATTTTTCTATTTCTTTTTTAGTTCGACGGGGGGGATTGGGAGGGGGTTGGGGGTACTGCTATCGTGTGTCACTCCTAGAAACATAAATAACTTTCGAATGCCCATAACCGCGTTAAAAATCCACGGACCGTAACTTGGTTTAATGTGCTTTCGAGGGGTAGAGCGAAAAGAAAGAGAGAAAAAAGAATGGAAAAAAAAAAAATGAAAAAAATGAAAAAAGTGAGAAGAAAAAAAAAAAAAAAAAAATTAGAAACACCATAAGCAGCGATCCAAAAAACACGAGGTGGAGTTTTTTTTTTTTTTTGTTCGTGGTTCACAAAAAAAGGAAGATAAAAAAAAGCAAAAAACTTGTAAAATAAATCAAATAACAATCAAAATTTTTCGAATCGCGGACTCAAATTTTGTATAAATCGAAAAGGAAGAAATTAATTAAAAAATAAATTCATAAAACAACGAAGAATTTATGGGAATTATCTTGTATTTAACTGAATAAGAACAAAAAACAAGAAGGAATGGAAAAAAAAATAAAATAAAAAAAATAAAAAAAAAAAAATTAGTCTTCTCTCAGTATACGAAACGGAGAACATTAAGAGAAACATAGTACCTATTTATTTCTAAGCGATTTCGTTGATCGATTATCGTCTGCAGACTACGATGAGGGTATAGAAAGTAGAGGGTAGAAGAGGGCTATAGAAACAGCAGTGAGCAGTAGCAATAGCACTGAACACAGAAATCTGTATTTTTAAAATAACGACTATACAGTCGTGTCAAATGGAGCGATACGAAATCAAGTAAACGATAAAGTCAGGCTCCCATACCCATACCGCACTCTTAGACATTCACTCATGATGTGGAGAAAAATGATTGCTTTTAATATTATTATTATTATATTTTCTTTTTTTTCGTCTTCTTCTTCATCTTTTTTTTTTTTTTTTTTGAGGGGTTGCAAGAAATTTTTTTTTTTTTTTGCTCACCCTCACCTCAAAAAATGTTTACAGTTTCTGCAGTATCGTTTTTTCTCTTTTTGGTTCTTTTATTTCTGTTTCAATTTTATCGGCATATTTTCCTCACACTTTGGTTTAGTCAAAAATTTCTCTCGACTTTTTTTTATCTACTAATTATCACTCACACTCATATATATATACTCTAGACTAATTAAACATGATTTAAGGACCTGGTGATAAATCACAGATCTCCAAAATCCGATTAAGTGAGTCTTCTAAATCACAAGTGGTCTCGTCGATGATTCATTTACGGACAGTTTTTTTTTTTTTTTTTCTCTTTTTTTTTTTTTGATCATCAAATTTTTCTGATCCTCGAAAGAATTTGAAAGTCAATTTTTTTTATCTAGGGTAGAAAAGCGTGTTAATATTTTCTGTTCCGAAATTACGGAGAGAAAGGAAAAAAGAGAAATTTTCTTCTCTTTTCTTTTTTCTTTTTTTCTTTCATCTTCTTCTTTCGAAAATGCGAAGCATAAACGCGTTTTTCCCACGTGTGCAAAAGCCGGTAAATAATTCGAGGAAATAATCTAGTTAGGATTTGGTTGACCATGCATGGGTTGTAGGTTTTCGTCTGACGTGCGACGATAAAGGGAACCAAAAACCTCCTCGTTATTAACCAGAGGTTTTTTTTTTTCTTTTTTTTTTCATTCTTTTTTTCCCCCCTCTGGTTCAGAGACTTCTTCCCTTCTTATTTCACCCATATACATATATATATGTCAGGGATTTAGATTTTGTGAAATTTTTGTTTAAAACGTTTATGAACCGTGTCGAACGAGCCCTGAGGGGTCAGGTCAGAGTTAAGACCACCTTACCGACCACCGACCACCGACCATCGACCCATCGACCATCGTAACTCCCCTATTTTAGTTCGTCAGGGTTACTACTTCGCAATGTATATATGCCTATATGCACGATTTTATTTTAGGGGTTCTTATATACGGTTTACGCAGCCGGCGAATTTACCTAGCTAACGAAATTCCCATACTTATATCCTACGTAGGAAATCAAAAATTTCCCCTAAAACTTAACGTAGGTACGGTATATTCCAGGGGTTGAATAGAAAAAAAAGAAGAAATTCGTACCATACCATACATTATGTTGCTCTTTTCATATTCACAGCATCTAAAATTCTCTTCTCTTCTATTTAATACAAGTGGAAATTTTCAACCTCAAATGATTGATAGACATACATATATATATATACGTTACGTAAGTATATATATATATATATTGAAAAATAGAAAATAATAACTCGGATATAATAATCATTATATATGAATGTGCGAGTTAGTCGAGTCGTATAAGCAATCTTCTCGTGCAAGTAATAGTTATGACATATCTATATACACTGGAGCAAAAACTGATGCAAAGTTCACCGTGCATAACGATTTACTAATAACTGCATATACTTGATTGAGAAAAAAAAAAAAAAAAAAACGAGAAAAAAATTTAGAAAAAACGAAACTAACGAGACGCTGTAAATATCATTTTTCATGCAACTCTTCATCACATCACAGAAATCTACGTAGGTATATGAATTGAATACAAGATCGTTTTGTTTTTTTGAATTAAAATTATTCGTGTGCAAAAATTGTGCAAGTTTCAGTGTTTTTTAGATCATTTTTGGACATCGATCCGTTTCTTAGATTTTTAGGTCACCTAGAAGGCGTTTTTTTAATGAAGAAAATTCAGGGAGTGGGGCAGACATACCACCAACAATCTGGAAGAAGATGAAGAAGAAGAAGAAGAAGAAGAAGAACGTGATCTTTCATTCTGAAATTAGAATTTTTTTTCCCCCGCATAGCAATCGAACGTTTGAATCCAAACTATAGTCTTTTTTGGATACTAGAAGCCCGAGACTGATGTAGAAAGAAGAGAGAAAAAGACCCGAGTCTGGTTAGCTATGTAAAAAAAATTTGATCCAATATCTGGACCCCCACGAACAACTGGGTGCACTGACCACAACAATGGTGTATATACTTTGGGTTGAACAAGTTAGGAAATGGTTAGCACCCTGTAGCGGGTGTTTTGACATGGATATACCGTAGCAAACAAACAAGGTCAGTAGGTACCTAAGAGCAAGAGGAGCATCAAACGTCAGTGAATAGAGAGAGGGAGGTAGTAGGTATGGTATGGTATGGTATGTACGTGGTTTCGTTTTGTGACCGCATAAATGTGTTTACAATTGAGTTAGGTGGACGTGGGTGACCACAGAGCGTGCGATCCGTCCAACAATGAACATAAGAATAGAGGTAGAGCACTAAAGCTAGTAGCTATAATAGAAGTGGTCAAGAAAATGCAATGCTGGAAGCAAAATAAAGGAAACTAGGATAGAATGGACCTCGAAGATGTTAAGTGGGGAAGCATGAACTCCCACGATCAGGTTTCCGTCACCCCCGTGAATAAATACAGGGGGGGGGGAGGAAATAAAGAGCTCTTCCGCAACATTAGGCGATACATGGACGTATTGTTATAAAATGAACTCTTATGGGAATGAAATCATAACTCCTTAAGGGGACTAGCGACATTTCGAGAAATTATCATATTCACATGAAAATATTTTTCTTTTTCAAAATCATGTGTCGTAAGGATTTCAGAGCACAGTTGAACCGATTCAGGTCATCTTGGATTAATTTTCTTCAGAAAACAAATCCTCATCATGTGAATGCAGGAATTTTGAAAATTTTTCGTTTTGGCCAAGTTATTTAAGAAATGAGTGATAATAATTTTTGCAAATTTGCTAAATTGATCATAACTTATGGCATAATTTTTTATTTTAAAATTCCTACATTCACATGATGAGGATTTGTTTTCTGAAAAAAATGAATCCAAGATTACCTGAATCGGTTCAACGGTGCTCTAAAATCCTTACGACACATGATTTTGAAAAAGAAAAATATTTTGATGTGAAATGAACTTTGCGGTTATGAAATAAATTGATTTCGGACTATATGATAATTTCTCGAAAAGTCGCTGTAAGTACTGGTCCCCTTAAAATTTTTACTTTTGTGCACATTTTTTTTTTTTTTTTTAATTTTTAAAAATTTATTTTAACCGCGATATTGAACATGAGCATCGTCATTATCATTCCGTCAAACGTTTCCACTTCACAGAATTATCAATATATAAGCTAAGAGATAAAGACTGTTTGTAATTAAATTCCTTATACTCTCGCATTATGTAAACCTATCGTCTCGTCTCGCCTTGCAATCTGGAGGATTGCAAAAAAGTGGGGAACAAAAAATAAAAAAAAATAAATAAAAAAATAAATAAATAAATAAAAAAACATTGAAATTATTGACTGTTCTGCGAATTATTAGATACGTCTTCATCGGGCTTATCTCGCATATTTATAATTACACATATCAAACCGTTCCACGTACTACTTGTTGACACGTTTAATATGCCGTTTCTTGTTTTCCTCCGCATACAGCAGCGCTAATCGTCTCCCTATTATATATCTTCTCCGGTCTTATTCGCATATCGAATCGTATAGAAATATAAATGATTTGAAATTTTTATTCTGTTTTTCAAAACACTGAAACCTAATTTTTTAGAACAGATTTTTTTTTCATGATTTGATCAAACGGCCGTTAGTGACCTAGCCGAAACGAGGTCCTGGGACGTTTTTTAGAATGTCCAAGGGACCCGCAGAAGGAAACTCGTTGCTTGAGGTGGGCCAAAATCAGGATCGACTTGTTCTACGTTTTTGACGTGCAGATAAAAATGTATGAAATCAAGTTTCTCTACGCAGGATCTCACGACTAGCTCGGGACGTCCCGTACTTAATTTCCAGTAATAGAAAACAGGAACCAGTTTCCTCCGGCGGGACTTACTGGACACTGTCCACTACACTGTATATTATATAAATAGGTGTAACTATAACTGGTTGATATTCGAGAATAATTCAACGTCACTCATAGGTAGGTACCTATGTGCGACCGTTGGAACATCAGGGCCTTTTTTTTTGTTGTGCATCCATCGAGCCAGTTTTTTTTTTTTTTTTTATATTTATGGATAATTTGGTAAGACGCTGAGATGATCCAGAAACAACGTTGTGCAGTTGTAAAGCGAAGATTTTGGGTCCTTTTTAGGTGTGTGCATGCATGGGCCCACCTACACAGACTCAGATTCTAGAATTTCAAACATATGCTAATTGCCAGTAGCCGAAATCCATTTCCATAAGACCCGGGGCTTTCACCGAAACCTAGAAGCTCGACAGGTAGTAGCGAGGGGCGTAAACGCCTCGGGGGCAACGTGGGTGTTTAGGTGTTGTGCGTGTAAGACAAGTGTAGGTATGTGCATATATACAGAATCGAGATTCGGGGATACAGGAGAGTCGAAAAATTGATTGAAAAAAAGAAAAGAAAACTGGAAAGCCGCACGAATTTGGTTGAGGAAAATCCGGGTCACACGAGTATCGGAGAGACCCCTTCTTCTTCTTCTTATTCGGCTTCTTCCCGGTCTCCACATTCGTGGAATCTAAACCTTATAGTCGGAATAATGTGAGATATTATAATGCTCACTGCGACGTAAGAGTTTTGGTCATTCTTCAGGCCCCGGATGGATTTGCTTACGGTTCTGATTTTTCCACCCTTAGAGGACCCCTGGGTGGACCCCTGGACAGCTGTCCCGTGTCCAGATGTCCGGTCTTGGGTATTGCATAGTGTGAGAAAGAAATCCACCGGCTAAGAGACCCTTCTTCCTTATAGGATGGTCAGTTGGTTATGGGACGGGGCAGAAGACATGCTCCATACCATGTGTGTGTAATGTCCTGCAGCCCATGGCTGCACCCTCCTTTCCTTTTCCTTTTCCCTTTCCATTTCCATTTCCATTTCCCTTCCCCTGTCTCTTTCCCGTAGAAGAAAGACATTAATTACCTTTCCAGATCCCAACGCGAGGTTTTCTACACAGGATTGGGATTATCCGCGTAACCTAATATATCAGGGGTCGGTTTCACGCGTGATTTCATTCCCGGTATATATACCTGTTGCGAAGGATATAGTAGACGCGGACGTTATATCCTCGTGGAGAAATACGCACTGGGCTGCAGTTACTTAAAATCCCAGAAATTATTTATCTCCGATAAAAGCCCATCGTTTCACACACAGTATGTTCGCAGGCACATGACAATCTGCCATATTCACTGATCAAACAGAATCGTAAATCCTGCATGGGATTTGGGAGAATCCCGGCTACGAACCAGGCGATTGAAAATTAAATCAAATCTGATGACGAAGATCATCCCATAGGACGATTATTGACGACTCTGTCATGCTCGTTGTCATGTCATGATGCGATTGGCACATATCTTTGCACGAAAATCACCGCAAGTCTTCAAGGATTCAAACTACTCTGCAGACTCCATACATGAAGAGTGGGTTTAGTCGTGGGTTCGAAAGCCCGGGAATAGGAGCCTTTGAGGATGACTTGTATTTATAGAACCTCGTATCAACTCATCATGGGAGCACGTGCCGACGTTTAACTTTGAACACCAGCTGCTGACGTGCCTCATTCGTTTATGGTTAGTTTATAGAAAAGCCGCGGTCATATATGAAAGGGACCTAAAAATTATCTGAGGAATAGGTCGGAGGTAGGTGGTGTAGGTATGCATGGCTACCCTAATTACATGCAATAATTTGACGATGAATTAACGAAAGGCGAAGTCTGAGAATTATTAGACGTTGCGAGGATGATGAAACGTTACGTTAACACGATCATCCACGGATGAGTAAGATGCGAGGAAAAAGCAAATTATTCGCTACTAGCGCATCACTAAGGCGGTACACGGTAGTCCGTATACCGCCCGTTGAATGCCACTGTGATTGCCTTCGGGTTGATAAAATCTAATAACCATTTATTCCCGGAATCAAGAAGAAGAAGAAGAAGAAGAGGAGAGACGAACTGACTGAAAGACTGAGAGACAACCGAGACTAGGGACGTTCACCTGAATTCATGGGAAATTTATATTCCTACCGGATGTTCACTCGATTCTTTAGACAAATGCAGATAATAGCGCTCAGTAATAATCTCATATTGTTTTATCAATTCTCGATTTAAGGCACAGCCTCTTTATTATCTCGTCAATTTTCTGAAAATTATTAGGAAACGATTCAATTTTCCAGTGGGTTCATTAGCGCGCGATGAGGAAACCCAGAATCTTTTCAATTACCTACAAATCAAATATAATATCTGGATGTACCATCCTGATTTTTTGGTCTGACTAGTACGAGTCTTGATATCTACGTAAACCAAGTGACATTAATATGAAAATCTAATTAAAGTACCAGAGACTCATGCCAGGATTTCTTTTCTCGCCATAATGTAACAGGGTGTTCTGTGTGTTATAATGGTCAATAAAATTAGTCCGTAATTGATTTCTCGGTAATATCGGTTGGTGGCATGTCGGGTTCCAACACCGGGACCCGTTCATCGAGTATATAAGTAGAGGTGCGTTACATACACTCAATTTGCCTTTGGTAAGTGCAGGTTTACATATTACATGGTGATGGTGATGGTGAACAACGGCGACCATAAAAATTTTTGCATCACGTTTTTGATGCAGCTACGATTTCTTATCCTGATGATTATTATGGATACATTTGCAATATTAATGCATCGTAGACGAGTTGAAGTTCCTAATTTCAAACAAAAACTTTCAAACGAAGAACACTGGAGGTTCAAAATTCCGAAAGCTAAGGCTGAACCTCAACGTTTATGAAAATTCCTAATCGTATCAAACGGCCCGCTATAATATAGTGTGAACTTCTCAGCTCATGTGTCTGTCGCTAATTTTGGTCCATACAGAATGGTGTAGGTGCTGATGAGGATGAATTTGTGTTGTGTGCTGTAAAACCCATTCTTATATTCCCCTTAGTATCTCGTTCTCGTTTTATTGCAGCATAAATATACTATGTCAGAGATTTGATCCCTGCAGGGCTCGTAAATCCTGGCTCTGACATTTGCCAAATGAAAAATAAATGTCCGTCTATTATTTTATGGTATGAAATTGTTAACATTCTATCCACAGTGGTCCCGCAGAATAAGAACCGAGCGATATTAAATCGCTGTAACTATAATATCCCTGACACTGATCTAAACTTTGGAGCACATTGATGATAGATTCGTTGTGAACGTGACCACGGACGAACCGCTGGACCGAATTTGCTGAAATTTTCACAGAAGATCATATACTGATGGAGGATGTGTGGATATGTAATTCAGATCAGCGCCATTTCCGGTTTGAAAATGGCTGACGTTTGAAAATTCTTTTTTGGTTTTTTTCAAACTTCTCGACGGAATTTGAAGCGCAGTTTTCTTCCAATTTCAGGATCGACGATAATCGGTGGAATGAGAAGAGAACTGAAATGAAATATCGACACGTGAGGCTTGCCTAGCTTTTAATAATGCGGTTTTATACGATAAAGGCTTAGCCGATTACGAGTGGCTTCGAATGGAAACGCGGTCTCATCTCCGTGGCAACGATGCAGCACGTCGAGCGTTCAGGCATGGTGCGAGAGCGAGAGAGGGAAAGAGGAAAAGGAGGGTCAGGTCTGAAGCTCCGAAGTGCCTGGAGCGGCAGGATCTGTCGGCATGGTGTCGCGAGGCACCCGGGTGATTCGAGGCGCGCGCGATCGCGCTTTGAGAATGGTAAAGAGCTGTGATTCGGTGGGATGATGGTGGTACAGCTACTGATGCTGCGGCAGCAGCAGCAGCAGCAGCACAGCAGCACAGCAGCCTGCTGCTGTGTGGCGCCAGATATTTCGTCGCTCTTGTTAGCCCAGCATTCATGGAAGGCATCAGACTGAGCCAGATTAGTTCTGCCAGATTAACACCGCTCGGCAATAAGCGAGTCTAAAATCCTTCCACTCCTCCTTCCTACCGTGTTACGATACAAATACACCTACCCTCAAGCCGTCCAATAAAAAGATTCGCTCTAATAAAAAAAGAAAAAAAAAAAAGTAAAAGCAAAAAAGGGAACGAGAATCTTTATCATATTGATAATTCTTTTGATTTCTGCTCATGATTCTCATAGAATCTTCTCAAACACCCCGCAGCTCTTTCGATTCTATTGAACGCATCAATTTGCTCCGTCATGATTTTCGGGGCCGGAGAGCAAAGGCGTTTTATAAAGTGTGCCGTGGCTAGTCACGGTTTTATGCAGTCTATCTCTTCTGCTGCTGAGTTGCTGCTACGGATAGAACGAAATTGATTCGTTTTTGTAGTTTCTATTTTTTTTTCCCCCCCCATTTCTTTCTTTTTTGGGAACACTTTTTTTTCATTTCTTTGATACCGTAGGTACCAGCCATAGGCATCGGTGTGTATTTATTCACGTTTGTTTTTTTTTTTCTCTTCTTTTCTTTTCTTTTTCTTATCGGATCGTCTATATAGCTAAGAGAAAAGAGAATTGATTGGATTAGTCACGGTGAAAATATAAAGTCCGTTCAAGAATCCGTGAGAGAATAATTAGAGTGAGTAGAAAAAAAGAGTTATTTCAAGAATACAGATTCTCAGTTAAAAATCACAAGAAAATAGAAAATTTCTGATTTGTTTTCCAGTTCCGTGCTGGAGATCCAAAGACGTTTAAAGATTCGTTAAAATTTTGCGAAAAAATAAAAGGAAAGGTCATTTTACAGATCTTAGATAGTTGGTCTGAAAAATCGGCTTTCTCGTTCGTATAAACTAGTGGGCGATTTCGACACCCTGGAACATCAGTATCAGCATCAAGCATCAAGCATCAGCGAATGAACATTATTGTGAGGTATAAGGCTAAGCCGAGACTTCTACGTCGTAGAGGAGTAGACGCTTAATTAGGAAAGCTTGGATAATTTGTAGATTATTAATTAAGACGAAGATTAATGCCCAGGTGTATTAATATCTCGTTCCTAGCGTTGTGTTTCAGGCTCGTTATACGCCAGTTAGTATATAGAGTTAGCTAGGTAGGAGGTAGTATCATGCCTTGAAACAAGCTTTTGCAATAATTCTAATAATTAAACAAATTCAAAAAAAAAAAATAAATAAATAAATAAAATTAATTACTCCTTACTACGAAGACAACGATTTTTGTCTTGTTCTAACTAAATATCGCGAAATTATATTCATTATAGTATCGTTTTCATCTAAATGATGAAATTGTTGTTTCATATCCTATATATGCATCTGTGTATGTATAGAGCGAGCAACAAGTGGCTCTGTTCTAATCCAACTTCTCAATTCTGATTCTAATTATGGTTCTATAATAAGTGACTTGGCGTCCCAGGCAGCACGGAATATTGCCCAATATTGTAGCAACATTGTAGCAACATTGCAATATTGCTGCAATGTTGCTACAATATTGCAATGTTGCTACAATATTGCAATGTTGCTACAATATTGTAATGTTGCTACAATATTGCAATGTTGCTACAATATTGCAATGTTGCTACAATATTGCAATGTTGCTACAATATTGCAATGTTGCTACAATATTGCAATGTTGCTACAATGTTGTAATGTTGCTACAATATTGCAATGTTGCTACAATATTGCAATGTTGCTACAATATTGCAATGTTGCTACAATATTGCAATGTTGCTACAATATTGCAATGTTGCTACAATATTGCAATGTTGCTACAATATTGCAATGTTGCTACAATATTTCAATGTTGCTACAATATTTCAATGTTGCTACAATATTGCAATGTTGCTACAATATTGCTACAATATTGGTCAATATTCCGTGCTGTCTGGGGTACCTATATGCAATATGCATACATAGGTGATTAATTGACCACCGTACGTTGTTCATCATACAATATTAATCGTGTAAACATAATATAACAAGATAAAGCAAAACTATATAATATAAGAACTGAGAGCTGTAATATATATTGGAATTAGAAAGAATAATAATAATTGATGAAACGTACAGATGAATGTCGTTTATTTTTCATTTTTTTTTTTAGATTTTTTTTTATTTTTCAACTCTATATGCATTCAATAGGGACGATCGTTCAACTGATTGTGAACTATGAGACTCGGGGTCATATACAGAGTTTAATTAGTTTTTGAATATAGGTATAGTATACCTACTATAGGCTCTGCGGTATATTGAGAAAGATATTATGGTTTTTATTTCAGAAATTTATTTCACAATTATTATACAGAGGACCATACGGAGATGCTGACATCGAATTAACTCGTTAAGACCCACGCATTTTATTTGTGAGAATTTTGACATACTAGCTTACTGGATTTTCTTAATTCTTAATTTCTATAATTTCTAATAAAGTGGAGAATTAAATTCGTGAGAATTTCTAATATTGGCTTTTTTATTCTTATACTATACGGAGGAAATTTTATAGTCAAAGAATAAAAATTCCACGTCTATATGGATTTTCCGATACCATCAGTATAAATTTTGGAAAAAGTTTTGCGTAACGGGATGCACCGAAGATTCGTATATGATTGATAAAAAAAAAAAAAAAAAAAAAAAAAAATCTTCCATGTTTTCGGGTACATCGATTATATATTTAAGTGACGAAAACTATATAGTTTCACCGAAAAAGTAGAAAATTTGCAAATATTTATGGTGCTTTGAAAACGCGACAGTTTTTTCTAAAATTCAAAACCCATCCTGCTTATTATATATCTCATGTTAAAAACTATACTTGTGCATTGAAACGCGTTGGTCATAATTAAAAATAAAAAAATCATATCTAACATCGTTGGTATATAAGAAACTGAAGCGAGATAACTAGCTCGAGTTTAAATCGAGGCTTGAATATGTCTTCGGGTAAAATCTAATTTCCGAAATTGTTCGCGTTTACACGCCGTTGAACCCTGACGGTTTAATTCCCCGCAGGTATTATTCAATTAGTCAAAAATTATAACGAGCTTTAACACAACGATCTTTCCCTCATATAGGTACGTGTCAAAGAAAATGAAAGAAAATTCGTTCGATTTTTCCCTTCGATAGAAAATATCTCGAAAATTCATATCCTCAGATACTCCGAGGTGATTCGACACCGAAAAATAAATTCTGGTCATATACCTACAGCCATTTTTAATATAAGAAAGAACTCATGAAAAATTGATCAATTCATGGAAAGTCTAATTATAGAATATTATAAATTTTCCATTAACATATATTCGCAGTAGACAATCGCTTTCGATATTATATATATATATATATATATATATATATACTGATTAAAATTTACTGCAGAAATGATGATGATCATCATTTTATGCACTTTCTTAAATAAAAAAAAAGTCCCTTTTCTCAGTTCTCAACGTTCCTCATCTCATCCCATCTTCTATTTTCTTCTATTTTCTTCTCTTCTCGTCAAGACGTGCCTACCTACCTACCTACCTACCTACCTACCTACAGCAGATGCCATATGGCTAATGGCTTCCGCGTTGTTCATAGTCATTGATAGCACTGACTAGCTGGTACACGCTGACGGTATGGTGTCAGGGTTCGCGATCGTGCCTCTGGTTATACAGTAGGTAGACGAGATCTTGAGGAATGGTATAATCCTGGTATAAGTAACGAAAAAAATTAAAAAAAAAAAAAAAAAAAAAAAAATCAGAAAAAGAAGAAAAAGACAAAATGAAAAATTTTAGGACCAAAAAATTTTCGGTCTATTTTTTATGATCATAAACTATATAATAATTGTCATATTCGTATTATATATATATATATGGTATATATATATATATATATATATATTTATCTGTTTGAATCGTAAATCGTTAAAACGAAACCATCAGCGCAGTCGAAAAGTGACAACTGATCGTTTCCTCGTTTGAATATGCATGTAGTAAGATCAGAGGTCAGCCCGCTTCCTCATCAGGCTAACCCAACCTAACTAGAATACGTTTATTATATCGTATTGTGAGACGGTTTGTATTCCAACTTCCTAAGTTGGAGAGAAAGAAAAAAAAAAAAAAAACAAGAATTATAAGGGAAGAATGAAAAGAAAAAAAAAAAAAACGAAGGTACATACCTAAATACCTAAATGTATAGATAGAGGAACGAATTTGATATGTACAAATATGAATAATAATTAGGATAGGTATAAAACCGTTAATTTAAGGGAAGAAAATTGATTATTAAGTCGTCGGTCATGGTGTGCAAATATCGCCTTTATCCATTTCCCACAAGGCTATATGTGTGTATGTCGCAGTTAGAGGAGCCTTCACAGGATGGTAAACGGGATCGGTTATAAGATCTCTGTCCTATGCGCGAAAGACAAAGTGTTGAGATCCTCCTAGAGTCGAGTATACGAACGGGACAAAAAGGGACCATTAATTATGACAGGTTGATGTACGAGCTCTTCGAGTCGAGTCGAGAAGGACGTGCCTGAATCCTTCGCAGGCCCCTCGGGGAGCCTTCCTCTTTTGGTCTGAGGTGGCGATGGACAGGCTCTTCAGCCCCTTATTATATAAGGGCCGAAAAAATTTTATGGAAAATATTGACACATTTTTCATAGGATATCTACGTACCATGGATAAAAATTCCGTTACTGAATTTACTATGTCGAGCAGGACAACACTTTTTTGTTGTAGAAATGACCACAATTCTAATATTTGGTACATACACAGGAGCAAGTAAATTTTTCAATGTCCTAATGTTGAAAATATCAAAATTTGAATGAATTCCGTTGCTGAATTTACTATGTTGAGCAGGACAACACTTTTTTGTTGTAGAAATGACCACAATTCTAATATTTGGTACATACACAGGAGCAAGTAAATTTTTCAATGTCCTAATGTTGAAAATATCAAAATTTGAATGAATTCCGTTGCTGAATTTACTATGTTGAGCAGGACAACACTTTTTTGTTGTAGAAATGACCACAATTCTAATATTTGGTACATACACAGGAGCAAGTAAATTTTTCAATGTCCTAATGTTGAAAATATCAAAATTTGAATGAATTCCGTTGCTGAATTTACTATGTTGAGCAGGACAACACTTTTTTTGTAGTAGAAATGACCACAATTCTAATATTTGGTACATACACAGGAGCAATTAAATTTTTCAATGTCCTAATGTTGAAAGTATCAAAATTTGAATGAATTCCGTTGCTGAATTTACTATGTTGAGCAGGACAACACTTTTTTTGTAGTAGAAATTACCACAATTCTAATATTTGGTACATACACAGGAGCAATTAAATTTTTCAATGTCCTAATGTTGAAAATATCAAAATTTGAATGAATTCCTACATATTGTGCATACAAATATTTAAATTATATCGATTCCTACACGGGATGAGTATATTTCAAACAATGGAGACACGCACGCACGTGTCTCGCTTTTTCTATTTGATGTAATCTAACCATCATTGCACGGGCGTTAACAATGGTCCAACCGTCTCTAGTGGTCGTATACAGTACGTAGTACTGTACCGATATACGCTATGCAGAATCACTAAAAGCCTTCACCGTCAACCCTTTCTTCATCCCCCATCCCGAGGGATGCACCCTATCATCGATATACTCTAGCTGTCCTCCCCAGGGAGTCCCTTCCTTGCCGGATCTCAATCGGTAGCAAAAAATCTCATTTATCCATTGTGTTTCTCTATATATACGTCTCTACCTCTCGCACTGCATATATATATATATATATATATATATACTATATCCATTGGATGTAGGTACCACCAGGTCATACCTAGTCTGGCTCGTGCAGTTTATGCACTCTTAGTACATTGTAAGACGTGTTTATTAAGTTTAGTCGGGAGTTTTTTTTCTTCTTTCCTTTTTTTCTTTTTTTTTTACTCTCCCTGTTTCTAAGGGATGCTGCGATACTCACCCTTCGGATATGTATCAGGTCAACGAACATGACTCGTAGAAGGTCATGGTTAGAGTAACACCTTAATGTCCTTTGTGCTCTTGCGACTCATTCAATGTGCAGAAGACATCGAATGTTGTGATGACATAATATTATACAGTCAGGAATCATTCCCTGCATGGATTGCATAGTATACACAGAAAAAAAGGTTAACTTGAGCCAAGAAAATTATCTTGAATCAAGTCAACCTTCCCACACAGCACCCAATATTGTAGCAACATTGCAGCAACATTGCAATATTACTGCAATATTGCAATATTGTAGCAACATTGCAGAAACATTGCAATATTGCTGCAATGTTGCTACAATATTGCAATATTGCTGCAATATTGCTACAATATTGCGATGTTGCTGCAATGTTGCTACAATATGGGCAATATTGGGTGCTGTGTGGGTTTCTTTCTGTGTATGGGTAAAAAAAAAAAAAAAAAATGAGGAACCGTACTTTTACCCAGTCCGAAACTGTTTGTATGTTTTTTCGGTTACTCCTGCTTACTAGCTAGTTCGAGAGCCTTGTGATGCACAGGGACGCGAATGAACGGATTAAGGGATGATCCTTTGCTACGAGAGAGCTTCGGGCCTTGAACAGCCAGTCGGTGCCGTCAACGGTGCTAACAGGATTGACGATTATCGTGTACGCCCGGGTGGTGAGACCGAGTTTTAAACCGCAACCCACCCCGAAATCCTGGGGGTGGATATACTATATGTACAACATCATCCGTCGTTTATCCTAAATGCACACTTCGTTACACTGTTAAACTTCCGATTTTGAATAACGAGACCGGATATGATCGTGCGAGGAATTTCAGTATGACCAACTCCTTTATTTCTTATTCTCGAACTGAGTATAAGGAATGAAAAATTACTTTCAGCGCACAATGAAAGGACGACCCTCTCGGGTGATTAATGCTGATGCAATTCATTGCACAACTTTAAGATTAACGTGACGTAATCTCGGATGCATGGTGAGGTATCAGTTACCCAACGCACGATCATCGTGGTCAGGTATAACTTTTAGGGGCCCAAGGCCCAAGGCCCAAGAAGAGGGACCCTGATGCCCCTAAAACTGGCTACTACTGACCCGTGGTTTTGTTTCTCACGCGGACAAAGGGCACCGCTTCATTGTTTGCACATAGGACGAAGTAATTACCTTTCAGGGGCAGAGCTTACTTACCGCGGTGCCCTTTTCTGCCCCTGGCTTATATACCATATTTATCTATAAAGACCAACTGCGAAGATGCCCTTTGATTTACGAGACTCTCCTGCTTTCTGCTTTGCATCAGCTACTTCTCTTACTCGCAGCTCTCAGTCATCTTTGGACAACTAATCGTGGCATTGGAGTAGGTACACGGTCCGACCTCTCATCTCGCTATTCAGGATAGTAGCCTCGGCCATCCATCCATCCATTGATATCATGTTGCCCATTAGCAAGTGTATAAGCTGTCCAGTAATTAGAGCTTAATTAGACCCTGCCATCTCGTACAGGGGTCGGACGGTTCCGGTATATACATAATACTGGATCACCATATTCACTGGTTAAAAAAAAAAAAAAAAAAAAAAACGTCGAGAAACTCTCCGATTTCAAATCTCTGAAATATCCCATAGATTGCTGCATGCAGTATGGGGTTGAAAACATCTGCATGATAATGAAAATGGCTAAATAAAAACACGTAACACTATTAACCTCGTACGCTCTCTGAACAACCCTTTTCATAGGATCATGGACCAGTCGAAATTCCGGGGATGATAGTTACCCCAACCCTTTCATCCGGGTGTTAAAATCGGGATAGGGTGCACAGGACGAGGAGCACAGGTGATCCTGAATGGGATATACAACTGTATGATCTCTAGGCTCCGATCTTTCACCCTCAGAGGCTAAAGGGCTGCATCATTTATGGAACAGGATAACAAAGCCATAGTGTCAACGCGTCCAGGAATTAGCACGGTGTACACTGTGCTGATGCACATTCACCTTTCGGGGTATGTACAATATACATGCGGCTATTGTTAGAGAAGCTGTAAAGAAGAACGAGGATAGGATAAGCCTGAAATACAACCTGCTATGCTACTGCAGCAGCATGAGCCGGGCCCCTGCACCATCAGGGAATAAGATGCGCGACGTATGTAGGTACATCCTCGATGCAAATTACTTGATATTAAAACTATCTGGCGGGTTAATGATCGTCATAAATGGTCTGCCTCTCGACATATGCAGGGACCTTATGTGATGATGGTAATAATAATCGTTGAGTTGCATCGCCTCAAGCTACTGACGCAACGAGCTGTCTTTTTATTTTTCTTATTTTTCCACCCGTGGCCGTCCCGGCGTGGATCATCTAATCATCTTTAATCATAATCACGCGCTACTTGCGGGAGCAGCTAATTTCGAGGTGAAAAATGACCACTTCCATTCGAAAATATCAGCTGAACCATAAGTAGCTATGCATCGTCATAGTTGTTAACGATTGAACGAAGCCTATATGCATGGAAAAAAAGCTGGCATCTTGAATGATAAGAATTAAATTTCCTCATGCATGGTGATAAAATCGATTATCTTACATTTCTTGGTACAAGATGGTAACGTGAAGATCATAATTGCAGTTTATAATGCATATACAAACCGTCGTTGTCAATCTACCCGGATGCGAGCTGGGTATAATATTGCATAGCGTTATCCGCACACAAGGTGCAACAACACCGGATGTTTACTCTATCCCCAATTTGATAGGCATAGCGACGTCAGGCTGCTGCGAGGTGTCGGGTGCACAACAACAAATAAAATACCATCAAGATTCATTGACCAATGTCCACCGCATACTATGTCTACTAATCACTAAATTTTAAATTGATCCAAACTTGAGAGAGAATTTCCAAGTTCTAAAAATTGAATCTGATGAAGTCGATTCTTCGTGGTTTACTATTTATTTTCTATGTCCCGTAACACAGACAAAGGAAGTAAACCGCACTGGGACCCGAAAGTTCAATCGAGCTTTGCCCCCTCGGTATTCTATAACATGCACACTCACATGTGCACGATACTCCACACACGATCGAGCTTACGACATATGCCCCAGTCCGCGCGATCAACCTTTGCTTTGCTTTGCTATGCTTTGCTTTGGTTTGGTTTACTTTGCTTTGGATTTGCTTTCAAAGCTGGTACTATACCACGATCTGGACTACTGTGCAATGTGCATATATGTATATGTACCTACATGTACCTACTGCATCAGGGGACGAGAATGAGGAACAAAACTTATAACCCCAGGTTCGAATTAGTCCCTGGGTGAAATAGTAAAGAGAAATTCGCGAGCCTGTGTATGCGTATAGAGAAAAACTGAGTGAGATATGATGGGGAAAATAGGGGTGGATGGATAACCCACACCATCCCACACCATATACCACACCATTGTCCGGGATATACACTGATTAAAAACCCATTCTACATTTCCTATTTTAACCCTCAACTTCACGTTAATATTTTCGACCTCTTTCCCCATTGCGTGTAATTCATACCACCACCACCCCCCCCCCCCCCCCCCCCCCCCCCCCCACAAACCTCATTCTCATCTTTCATTTCTATTATAGAAAACCAGAAGCCAAACTCACTGTTATTAGGTACCTACTGTGCATAGCGCGCTATAGGTATCCGTAAGATAAAATCTTTCACATGCTTCGCCACGCACGTGCCGTTTATCTCATTTCTTTTTACTCTTCTCCACACATATATATATATATAGTGAGTCTAGCATAGCTTAGGCAGCTCTTCCGAATTTAAAACGTACCAACTAATTATCATATCCATGGTGATACCCCTAAGTGGCTATTTAGATATTAGAAGTGGGCTTCACAAGAGCTGTGCCGAAGCTTATTTATCAGACACTATATGAGTTAGTCAGACGTGAACTTGGTCGTCAGCTTTCGTTTTCGTTGATAGGAATTTTTTTTTTTTATTTAATTTTTTTTTTACGGAATTTCCTGCCTCACAGAAAATATATACTCAACGATTTTTATATTCTTCATCGTATGCATGTCAGAGACGTGTTGCCGTTCGGGGGGGATGAAAAATTGTTGCTACAAATGTGGCCACAGTAAAATCGGTAACGTCAGCTGCCGTTTAGTTTTCTGGACGAAAATTTTTCAATAAATTATATACGTTTGGACGTAGAAATTGGCAAATTCGATCATGTGTTTACCTTGCACAGTGTATGGGTGATGTAGAGAAGGAAGAGAGAGGAGATCGTTAAACCGTCAATACGGGCGTCGACGTCACCTCGTCGTGTTTACCAAGGAGAAAATTCAGATTAATGGAAAAATATTCTTTCACCTTGTTACAGCAGCAGTCATTCACATACTAAACGATCTGCTACCAAACTGCCCAATACACAACACAAACAGTGTATTTCACAAACGTTTCGAACCATTAGCAGAAAAATCGAGTGACCAGCACTGATCCCATTTCACACGTTACATTATTTGTAGACTTTTGGTTCGGAAACATTTTCGGAAGGACATACCGACGCCCGATTCGAAAAAGAGCACGTTTCAAATTCCGGGTGGAAAAGAGCACATTTCAGATTTTGGGTGGAAAAGAGCACGTTTCAGATTCCAAGTGAAAAAGATCATGTTTCAGATTCCGGATGGAAAAGAACACGTTTCAGATTGAGAATGAAAAATAGCACGTTTCAGATTCACTCGAAAACTAGCAGAATTCAGGCGAAGCGAATATTACTCATTAGTAAGTGTCAGGTAGGTTTATTATGAAATTGGAAATGCACAATTGTGCACAAAAACTCGATTCAATTTTATCATTGAATGATTAATTCAATCTTATAATAAACCTACCTGACACTTGCTAATAAGTAATATTCGGTTCAACCAGAATTGTGCTAGTTTTCGAGTGAATTTGAAACGTGCTATTTTTCATTCTCAATCTGAAACGTGTTCTTTTCCATCCGGAATCTGAAACATGCTCTTTTTCACTCGGAATCTGAAATGTGCTCTTTTCCACCCGGAATTTGAAACGTGCTCTTTTTCACCCGGAATCTGAAATGTGCTGTTATTCGTATCGGGCGTCGATACATACATAAATGTGCCTTTTTTCATCATGTTGAGAAAAAAAACGAGCGATATGTGATCACAAGTATGATTCTAGTTTTCTGAATGGAGGATGTGATCGCCTTTTTGAGTAAATAGTATCATGCGATGATCAACGAGCCATGAAAGTTAGGTACGTTGAACATGATGGTAATTAATGCTTTCTCATAGATCGTTAAGTGTCCGAACGTATTATATGTCCAGTTCCATATATATGACACAGGCCCAGTGCAGTCGCAACGGGATACCATAAATAATCCGAATTTGAATTTTCACATGAGAATTTTAGTCGCCGGTCATATAACCTTTCGGGGGTATTGTGGGGCGAAAAACCGAAGGGGGCAACTCGGCTAGGAAAGTCCGAAAACCATTAATTTATCGTAAACTTACTTAGGTATATGTATAGTCATAGTCATAGTCATAGTCATAGTCATACAAGACGTAAAAATACCGTTGCTCTAAGGTATTATGCATATACGTGTGTGTTATATGTATAGTGAGGGGGTCATCTTGACCGGGGGCTAATCGTGGGACAGGTGATCCCCTCCGATGGACAACTGCACAAGACTCTGCTCTAGGTATAACCAGTGCAGGTCAGTGAAATGAATGTTAGGTATAATAATAAGAAGGTTCGAAGGGTCAGAGATCTGAGAGACCCATATATATATATGAACCACCCCTTTGTGTAATGAAAATATATTGATGGGAGACCACAGACCGGAAGAAATTACACAAACACAATTAGCCGATCAATTATTGCACTCTCTGAATTCGAATCAGTGGAAAGTCACTGATGGCAGTGATAAGTATACCAAAATCACTGACAATCAGTAAAATTTTCACTGCCATCAGTGACTTTCCACTGATTCGAATTTAGAGAGCAGAGCATTAAAACCTGGAGGTTGACATGTAAAGTCGTTGGTTCTTTGAACTGATGAGATTCTAATCGCACCTATCATGGAAACTAGGACTTGACCCTGTAGGATATTTTACTACGGTTTTAATTGGTAATTTGGGCTGTGGGATAAATCGCGTTTTTGAACTATCGGAGATGAGACACTGAGCAGTTTCGCATATTAGATCAGAGTTCGGAGTTTGGGGTCTTGGAAATTCTCGCACCGGGTTCTTGGGTTCATAAATAAATTAATTAAAACCAAGGAGGTTCGGCGGTGTACTGATAATGTTAAAATAATACCACCATGGGGACAATGGGGGTTTTGGCCCCCGCGAGGCAGAGAATAAGAGAGACAGAACATTCGCACAGTGTAGGTAGGTACATACCTATACATTTACCTTATACCTATCTACCTACCTACCAAGTTCTTAAATTCTCTTTCTCTCTCTTTCTCTCTCTCTCTCTCGCTCTATCTCATAGCGGAGTTAATTTCGCGGCATTAACAGTCGAAAGAGTGCGAACAAAGCGAGCGAAGTTGCGCCCCGGGAGAAAAGTAGATAAGGGAAGGAAGTGAGCGCGAGAGAAAGCAGGCAGGCAGGCAGGCAGGAGAGGCACGAGCACAACACAGGAAATATGAACACACTCATAATATAGGAAAACTCCCGTTCCAGAATTCCCGAGCCAGTGGTTTTCAACAAAAAAACTCAAAAAAGAAGAAAAAAAAAACAAAAATTGAATTAACTAATTAGAAAATGTAGAAAGAAAGAAGAGGTACACAACTTTCAGAACGATTTGACGAAGTCTTTCCGTAATTTTCTTCCGTGTAAAAAAAAAAAAAAAAAAAAAACACATGGGTGTTGTTCTCCTCAAAGTTAATTTCATTTTATGGTACAGCATTGAAGCTGATGTACTACCGCGTGCTGTGGTTCAGTGAAAATTTGAAACGAGAACCGCTGTCAAATCCCGGCTAATATTTTCAGTAAACTTCATCCTTATATACCTTCGGGGTAATAAACCTATCAAAGACGTAGGGTATGGTAACGTGTGGGTTGTGTGTGCCTGTCTGGAAGATTATGTCCTTAGATGAATATAAGGAGAAACACGGAGGATGACAACGAATTCAATATCTGGGTCTTAAAACAGAGATTAGTCTTGGTTACGGTTTTTTTTTTTTTTTTCTTTTTTTTTTTTTATCAACTCCATATCACGGTCGAGTGTGTATAGCTTCTTATTTCCTATTCATGATGCGGAGGTTGATTTTTCAATAAAAAAAACAAAAAACAGAAAAAAAAGTGAAAAAAGTGAAAAAAATAAATAAATCGTGTATTGATGTGCTCGTACAGGGGGGTGCGGGGGTTAGGGGGTTAGGGGTGGTGCACCACGGCACGGGCGACGAAGTACAAAAAGTAATTACGGGATGGTTTCCGGTAATCATATCTGGGTCGCATTGAATGAACGCATTGTTCGGCACCCTCAACCGCAACGCCGTTGCCACCCTTCTACTCCCACTTCTCTCATCCACCCTCACAAACCACTACAGACTTACCCCTGATTTCAACCAAGTTGCGGCTGTTAGTCGGCCACAAACCTCCACTCTTGCATACCCCATATATACCCACACCACTACTATTATATTAGCACAATATAATCTACACGCTGATAGAACATTGTGCAATTCATATTCGGCTAATCATTTTATGAACAAAAAATTACGCAGTTTCTTTAAAATCACACTTTTTAGCCTTAGGTCGCAAGTGTCCAGCTAATTTGGTCACGTTTCTAAATTCGATAGGTTTTACTGTCTCTTGTTCTCTCCTACTTGGATGTGGATAGATAAGCTGAATGAAAAACGACGAAATGTTGTGCAAAATCAACTTTTGCCTTAGGTCACAAGTGTCCAGCTACTTTGGTCACGTTTCTAAGTTCGATAGGTTCTACTGTGTCTTATTCTTTCCCACTTGGATATGGATAGATAAGCTAATTGAAAAGCGATGAAATGTTGTGCAGATTGTCCTCAGTGCCTAAATCTGACCCTCGGACGTCACTGGTGACTTTTAACGCGGATGGAACATTGTGCGATTTCGATTTGGCTAATTATTTTATGACCAAAGAACTTGAGTTCCTTTAAAGTCGACTTTGGCCTCAGGTCACAAGTGTCCAGCTACTTTGATCACGTTTCTAAGTTCGATAGGTTCTACTGTGTCTTGTTCTCTCCTACTTTGATATGAATGGATAAGCTAATTGAAAAGCGATGAGTGTTGTGCAGGTTGTCCTCAGTGCCTAAATCTGACTCTCCGACTTCACTGGTGACTTTTAACGCGGATAGGACATTGTGCGATTTCGATTTGGCTAATTATTTTATGACCAAAGAACTTGAGTTCCTTTAAAAGCAACTTTGGCATCAGATCACAAGTGTCGAGTTACTTTGGTCACGTTTCTAAGTTCGAAAGGTTCTACTGTGTCTTGTTCTCTCCTACTTTGAAATGGATAGATGAGCTAAATGAAAAGCGATAAAATATTGTGCAGGTTGTCTTCAGTGCCTAAATCTGACCCTCGGACGTCACTGGTGACTTTTAACGCTTACGGCAGTCCGTATAGCTAGTCAAAGGCTAAATAATTGACTTTGGTTCAAGAGGATAGATGCCAACGTACTTATTTAGACCTCTCCGAATACCACGGTTCGTCAATCGGTCAGCACCAGTCCTATATTTATACACCTTACCACGATATGTTGTGTTAGTAGCAATCATCGTCATACGTAGTATACCGCGTAGTAGTTCGTCTAAATGTAACTTCGAATGAACCCTGCGGTTCCCTAAATCTAAAATACGATGCTACATATGTAAGAGAAGACGTAGTAGCGTTATGTTATGCGTCTTAGTCGTAGTGGTATGAGACGAAAGACTTTAAGGGGCGCAGGGCTGCGACCCAACTGACCCGTGGCCGGTGGCCGGTGGCCGGGGGTCGTCGGTAGCAACCCTGGAATCCCACCCCGACGTTGGTACCAAACCTAGTAGTAGGGGGCGGGTTCGTCCCATTTTTCTCACCCTACTTGACTCCCGCGTATCCCGATTGGTCGACGCCCTCCAGATCCTGACCTGATCCCAAAAACCACCCCCGCCTTTTATAAAACCTCGGCGTTTCTTCATAGTACCGTCTCCAGGAACATCCATATAATATATAAAGTCTTGACAATCTAGCTAGTGCAGAGATACACCACAACACGTTCTTCAATTTCTCTGCACAATAATTTAATCGTCAATATGATAAACGGCCAACTATACAGTAGGACCTACATAGTGGTTAGTTTCCTCGGAATTTCAACCGTTGCAATAACAAAAATAGAATGAATATAATCGCGTTTTATAAAAGAGAGGGAGAGAAGAAAATACGTCGACAGGTTGTGAAGAAGAAGAAGGAGGAGGTCGGTCGGGTTCGTCGTCGATTCGTAGGAAGTTTAGTGTTCCAGTGTACAATGTGAAGAGTGGGTATCGTTGGTACATGGTTATATGGTACATGCGAGAAGGGTAGGGCAGGGTCGTTAGCCAATGAGAGTTTGTTCGGGGCGAGACCGAGATTCGACCCCACCTTCAGTCTCCATGGCAACCGGTTGTGCCGCGAGAAACCTGTGAGGGTTATGGGTGGTGGGGGGGCCAGGTCGGTGTCAGGGGTCGCCGGTGACGGCAGTCGGTCTCTGGTCGGCCACAAGAATAGTCGTACTACGAGGTACCTAACCCGCGCGTCTTTCTCAAACACTCTATATATACAGAGAGACACACACAGACACACACACACACACACACACACAAAACGACTTGTGACACTGTTTCGACGTACCAATACCCGTACATATAGTATCATAAGGGTGACATACTAATTCTCAATTTATTATTAACGAACACACAACCAGACCTGATCGTTATTTAAAACTGTGCCCGTATAGCCAATATCGATCCGCGATTCACAACGTTCGATCACTTAGTAATCAACTATACAAATACCACAATTTTGTGTCTTCGATTGAAGGGATTGTGTTTCTTTTCATATTTTTTTTTTTTTTTTTTTTTGATTTTGGTTTTGGTTTTTTTGATTTGATTTGCTTCTCCAAAGTAAGAGAACAAATACAACGACAACACAACATTAGCAACATATTACCAATCGTTGTTATAGAAAAGAATTTTTAAACATCAACAGTGTGCAGTGTGCATCCAGTGCTACACATCGAGAACTGCCGATATTTATACGTCCCAGTGTGCTACGATTTTTCGACTCGTTCACATATCATCGTTTTGTATATTTGTTCAAGTTTTCTTTCTTTATTCTTTTTCGAGGTTTTTCGAAAATTTTCATTTTTTGATTTCTCCATTCTTCGTACAACGATTTTTGTTGTTTTTTGTTCTTTTGTTCTTTTGTTTTGTTCCTTACACGTGAAATATTATCAGAGTAACACACAGTGTGCAGTTTTTTGTGCGATATCAAATGATCGTCGATATTATATTGTGACATTTAAACGTTTGAAAGTTGATCTATTAATGCACTGCACATTGAAGATCGTTTAAACTTAATCCTTCGAGTGCGATTGTTCACCGTCACAACCCATTCTGTTCTTTTTTTTTTTTTTTTGTTTTTTTGTTTTTTTGTCTTACGTTTCCTCCTCGGTTTTCTTATACGTATCTATTCGTGAACTTGAATCATTCGATTGTGATATGTGACAACGACACTGTACGACAGACACACTGCACAAACAATTTTAAAAAAAATAAAGGAACTTGTCTGCGCACAAACGTTTGTGCAAAAAAAAAAAAAAAAAACGAGAAAAACGAAATTGAATTCACACCCAACAATATTATATATATTTAAATATATGATAACCAAAGTGTTGTGCGCGGAGTTTAGGAACAAGAAGACTAAAAGTGTAATTAAACTTGATTGTGGGGTAGTTTGCGGACTATTTAGTTATCTATATAACTGTAACAACTAAATTTTGAGACACAAGTGTTAATCATTCAGTGAATATTATATAGAATATTGAAAATATACTGCACAAAGTATAACGAAAGATAGAAAACCTATAAAAGATAACTATATTGTATATATTCGAGTATCTGAAGTATAAGATATAAAAAAAGGGTCTTAAAAAAAAAAAAAAAAAAAAAAAAAAAAAAAAAAACCAGTGCACTGGTGAAGGGTGAAAGTTTTTCATCGTATCGTAGCCTCGAATTATTCAGGGTGGTTCGAGGGGGGTCAGGAGGCGCGGACGCCCTGGCGACGGCCGGGGTGGCGTACCCGCCCGCGACGGCGACCCTGTTTCCTTCAGGACGAGTCCCACCACACTCTGAGTTCACCACGTTGGAGCTGGGCTTCTCATCGCGAGGCACCACCGCCTCGATGGCGTTGGTAGCCCCGCCGCCCTCGTGGGCCTCGCGGGACCCAGGGTCAACCCTTGGCGGGGGACCGCTTCAGGTGGGACCCCCACCTATGCCCCCAACGCATTTAACCCCCTCTGCTACACCGGAGGATATCACAGCCCTGGTACCAGTCGGCAGTGTACTTACCCCGAGGGATCCACTACCCCCAAGTACTACTCCTGGTAGTCAGGCTAATAGCTCACAATCTGGGAGTTCGCAGACTGACAAATCTCCAAATATCGAGTGCGTTGTTTGCGGTGACAAAAGTAGCGGCAAACATTACGGCCAATTTACCTGCGAAGGTGAGTTTCGAAAACCATAATTTACACCATCATGTATACACTCAGAAAAAGGTCTCGTTGACACAACCAAAATTTGGTTATTATGTGCACAATCACATTTTTTGTTCAGTCAACCAAAAATTTCGTTGGGACAACCAAAATTTTGGCTATTCCAACAAAATTTTTGGTTGACTGAACAAAAAAATGTGATTGTGCATATAATAACCCAAATTTTGGTTGTGTCAACAAGACCTTTTTTTTAAGTGTATCATTACAATATCGATAGATCATTAAGGGATGAAATGTCAATCGTATAACACTACGAGTTTAATGAAGTAAGTCCGGCGGATACACCTATTTGATGTATCAAATGTTAAACTTCAGTGCAGCAGCGCGCACACGGGTATATATCCTTTATGAGAAAGGGATGAGGGAAAATATAGGGGTATGAGAAACATTAATTTATTCAAGGCGTGAGATACCGTGTTCACAAGACCCAGCTGAGCCTTAAAAAACAAAGAGGCGCCATTAATAACCCGCGGCGAAGCCCGAGTACCGGTGAAGTTCGTTCATTCGTTGGTATGCATGTGCCTTGGGTTGAACATTTTTACATCTGTTAAGAGTCTAATAACGATGTAATCAGCCCGACCGCGGAACGTGGCGTCCTTTTTTTTTTTTTTTTTATTCTCTTCTCTTCTCTTCAGGATCATCTTCTCCTTTGCTCATCTTTTCTATTTTCTCTCTTATTATATCCTTGAAAAAGAAAAGGTTGATCGATGAGTAGAAATCAGAGAATTGTGCACGCACACCGGTTATATATTACCATCTTCTTTCTTTTCCATAAATATATTGCATCAAATATCATCAGAATAATACGAAAAATGTACAACGTTGTGTTCGTTATCCTGCGCTCTAAAAGGTACACTCAGAAAAAGGTCTTGTTGACACAACCAAAATTTGGGTTATTATACTATTCACAATCACATTTTTTGTTCAGTCAACCAAAAATTTTGTTGGAATAGGTAGCCAAAATTTTGGTTGTCCCAACAAAATTTGGTTTTTCCAACAAAATTTTGGTCATCCGAACGAAATTTTTGGTTGACTGAACAAAAAATTTGATTGACTGAACAAAAAATTTGATTGTGCACATAATAACCAAATTTTGGTTGTGTCAACAAGACCTTTTTCTGAGTGTATATTCCGTGAAATTTCACCTCTTTTTTTCCTCAACATAGTACTGAACTATTTATCTAACAGGTGAATAATTTAGCCTTTATACGTCTTATCGAATAGGGAGAATAAAGGAGGATACACACAAGCGGATGAATAACGAAGAAAAATGTGGTTTCGACCGAGACGGGAGTAGAACAAGGATCACTAATATAATAACGCGGGGCGAAAAGGACTGCGGTTCTACTATTAGTGGGTTAGGTTAGGGTCAGTTTGTAGATGTGTTGGTCTTAGTCTTGGTCGTCTTGGTCGTCTTGGTCTTAGTGCGATGGTAGAGTCGGAAAGTAAACTCGGAGAGGCAGGCGATCCCCGTTAATGGGAATCTACAGCCTGGTGTAGGTCCCGGCGTCCGGTAGAAAGAAACGGGAAACTTGAATCAGGAATTATTTCCTCTTCGGATGGTAGGTAGAATATTGTGCCGATCTCATTCCATTTTGCCCCCTCCTTGGATTTCCACCTACTTGCTTTCTTACTTACAAGCCCTATTATCCCGAATTACTGCTTATTGATACCAGATTGGCCCTAAGGAGTAATTTATATCGCAACAGTGATTTAGGGGTGCGTTTCTTATACTTGATTAATATCAGAACGCACGGGATTCTCATACTATTAGTACACTCAGATAAAGGTCTTGTTGGCACAACCAAAATTTGGTTATTATATGCACAATCACATTTTTTGTTCAGTCAACCAAAAATTTTGGTTGGAATAGCCAAAATTTTGGTTTTCCCAACAAAATTTGGTTTTCCCAACAAAATTTTGGTCATCCCAACAAAATGTTTGGTTGACTGAACAAAAGATGTGATTGTGCATATAATAACCCGAATTTTGGTTGTGTCAACAAGACCTTTTTCTGAGTGTATTATTTTATCACAGGGAATGCTGACAAAGCTAGCGACACAAGTCTGTGCATTAGAACATTCTCGGAATATTTTTTCAAATTAAATTATCGTTAGAAATATACGATTTCCACTGTGTCAAATATCTCCTCGGAGTATCTGAGGATATGAATTTTCGGGATATTTTCTATCGGAGGGAAAAATCGAACGAATTTTCTTTCATTTTCTTTGAGACGTACCTATATGAGGGAAAGAGATCGTTGTGTAAAAGCTCGTTATAATTTTTGACTAATTGAATAATACCTGCGGGGAATTAAACCGTCAGGGTTCAACGGCGTGTAAACGCGAACAATTTCGGGAATTAGATTTTACCCGAAGACATATTCAAGCCTCGATTTAAACTCGAGCTAGTTATCTCGCTTCAGCTTCTTATTACCAACGATGTTAGATATGATTTTTTATTTTCAATTATGACCAACGCGTTTCAATGCACAAGTTAGTTTTTAACATGAGATATATATAGCAGGGTGGGTTTTGAATTTTAGAAAAACTGTCGCGTTTTCAAAGCACCATGAATATTTGCAAATTTTCTACTTTTTCGGTGAAACTATATAGTTTTCGTCACTTAAATATATAATCGATGTACCCGAAAACATGGCAGATTTTTTTTTTTTTTTTTTTTTTTTTATCAATCATATACGAATCTTCGGTGCGTCCCGTTGCGCGCAAAAATTTTTCCAAAATTTATACTGATGGTATCGGAAAATTCATATAGATGTGGAATTTTTTTCTTTGACTATAAAATTTCCTCCATATAGTATAAGAATAAAGAAGCCAATATCAGAAATTCTCACGAATTTAATTCTCGGCTTTTTAATAACTCTACTAATAAGCATACACTCGTTATTAGATATCCTATAGCACACCAGCTCATAGCACGCGAACTCTGCAACTAGTTGTTTAACAATTTTACACAAAAACACGGTTCGCTTCACGCTTCAAAGTTGCGATTTAGATTCTCAGTTCTGATAATCCTCCCAAGCCTCTTCACGCGGTTAAATTAACTCTACTTAAAGTCAAGTTAAGTCAAGTTGAATCCATGAACATTGTGCACATAGTAGTATATAGTAATTGCGATCCAACTAAAATCTAATAGTCTATTTCACCCCTAAGGTGTGTGATGAAAAAAAAGGCACAAAAAAAAAAAGAAATTTGCGTTTCACTCGGTTTAGATCGAAGTTCTGTAACAAATGGCGAAACATACCGATCAGTGATTAATTAACATTAGGTATCTACACATGATGACCATAATGTGTAATTGGATACATTTATATGTGTGTGTGAGTCATGTTATAAATTATGGGGTATGGGGGGGTATAAAATTTCATACACAACTACATTGTGTATTTGCTGACAATCTGGGCCACCCCCCAATCAGTCGTTAGCTACTGCAACATACGTATATACATATGATACGGTCAGACCCACAGCATATTATCACCATTGCAGCAACAGCATCAGCATCATCACCGCAGTTGACAAATTGACGATAATTCGCGATCGTTTGACATCGGTTGACATCAAAATCAATCCGACTACGTAATAAAGTGATCGCCGACAATCAGCATCATTGTGCCAATAAGCGTCGAAATGTTCCTATACATGCATCCCTTCTCCCTATTTCTATCTCTTTAATACAGAATCAATTCATTTATGCGATATATCATACTCATATCTTAATGTTTTCTCACTTGTGCCATTATCTTCCCTTCTTCTTCATCTTCTTCATCATCTTCATCTTCTCCTTCTTGGGATCACCGAATAATTTTTACTCCTCCAACTCCTTTGTCGCTACCTGTTAACAAACCCGCAATTATAGCATAGCTCCTGATAATCCTGGGGGCTAATTTCAGGTTCGGGATCTCAGTGTGTTCTCACCCGTGCAATTATAACCATATGATACACACACATCGTATAGTATAACCGTAAATTACAGTTTTCTGATTTGTTGCCCAAGAAAGCATTAAAAAAAAAGTTAATCAGGGTAAAAACTGGCTCAAATTTTTATGACCGCTATGTGGAACCGCTTTTCTTTTCTTACGGTGTTGAGAAAATTCTTTTTTCCCACCATACTTGAATAGGGTATGTGGAATCACCATTATTTGCCGATTTCTTTGCATGTCTTAATACCGAACGAAGAACGGTCATTTCTTCCTATATTATACACCCTAACCCATAGGCTTGTGAGACCTCTCTCTCTTTCTCTCTCTGCACGGTTGTAACATAAAGGGGATGACAAAAAGCCAAAAGGGTGGCCGGTTTCGGAATCGGCCCGTTACCAGCAACTGCAGCGCATCAGGGATGACCGCTATGAAGCTAAGACCGGACCTTCTAGTACCTAGTACCTTCTTCGGGGACTTTTATTTATACTACATGTTTGAGCAACGGTACCCATTACTGCACCCTACCTACCTTCCTATACCTACCTACCTACATGGGTCATCATTAATCAAAATATTTCTACTTGTCATTAAGCGAGTAAGTCGACCCCCTTCCATGCTCGAACAGACACCGGACCCTATTAGCCCTGCACGATGGAAATATTTATCTTTGGGAAAACTGCGAACTGAGTGCTCGAGTGTTCGAGCATTCAGTTGATGATTTTCTTTCGTTTTCGTTTTCAATGAAAGTCGTTTTTTGGTATCGTAACTTGATTGAGGGAGCTTTCTAATTGCGTCAATTTTCAGGCACAGTGCAACACAAAATTGTTGTTATTGGTGCGATCCAAAAGAAGTGACCAATAACACAGCTTTGTGTCACACTGTGCCTGAGAATTGACGTGATTGGAAAGCAGCCTGAATTAAATCAAACGAATAACTAGAAATTCGAGTCCTGTTTCCTACATCTCCGCGCGAGGGCGTTACGGGACGAGGGTCCAGTCCGGTCCAGTATAAGGTTTAGAATATAAGGTATAAACGTAGTGGTAGTGGTACAAGGTCCGGTTGACTCCTGCAGCAAGGCGATATCCGATCCCATCTAGCCCGACATTAATCTAACGATTACCACAATCCTGGGACCTCCTATTCGGCGTAGTATTATCCCGACACGAACTAGGTAGGTAAGTTTACCCATTCTGGGTTAGAATCTACGAACAATGATTTGTTACTGCAAGGTGGATAAAACTCTGATCCCTATAAATTCGTATATGTGCCATATATATATATAATGTATTACACTCAGAAAAAAGTCTTGTTGACACAACCAAAATTTGGGTTATTATATGCACAATCACATTTTTTTGTTCAGTCAACCAAAAATTTTGTTGGAATAGCCAAAATTTTGGTTGTCCCAACAAAATTTTGTTCACCCAACAAAATTTTGGTTATCCCAACGAAATTTTTGGTTGACTGAACAAAAAATTTGATTGACTGAACAAAAAAATATGATTGTGCATATAATAACGAAATTTTGGTTGTGTCAACCTTTTTCTGAGTGCAAGCACACCTATTTATGCCCATTTTTGATTTTTTTTTTTCTTTTTTTATGGTGTCTATGATAGACCGATGAATCGAGACAGGGATGGGCCATGGGGACTCTCAGACCACCGAGAAAGCCGATCTGCGGCATGGCGTCCCGACGTCCCGATCATGTACTATAATTATCACTAACCGAGCACCGTGTACCCCTTCGATATACTATTTTTTATTAGAAACCCGTACGCGATCGTCGAAGGGGTTTTAGATGAAGTATGAGGATAGGATACAGGATACCCGCCCCCTACTTCTTCTTCTACTTCTTCTTCTTCTTCTTCTTCTTCTTCTTCTTCTTCTTCGTCTTCAAGATCCTAAGAATCGCGGTTGAACTATAAGGCAGTATAAAAGCGGTGCTTTGTTTCACACGCTGGTTTAAGACCTGGCCTGTAATTACCCCTTCCAACTTAACCTGCACCCTGTCCTTATGCTATTCGTCCTTAGACCTGGGCACCTGTGTGTATATGCCATGAGTTCTATATAAGTTATGAAAAGGGATGAATGAAAGAATGCGTGCAGAGCATAACGTTGTGCGGGTTCGTTTCAGGAAAATCAAATGAAGGTTTTTTACTAATCGTGTAGATCCTGCGCAGCTCCGTCGGATAAATTGATGGGGGGAGGTGAAAAAGCGATGAGGAATAAATGGCGAGTGATTAAGGAATCGAAGTTGAAGAATGCGAAAAACTTAACGGAAATGAAATAAAGGAATTGAAACAGGAAGACAGGAAGGCGAGCAGAAAATATCGTATAGGAAATTCAATTCTAGTATTGCGGTCTGAGATATATAGTAAACCGGAGGGGCTTCTTTCTTCTCTTATTCCCCAGGCGAGTCTTATACTACTTACTTAGAGACTTACGTCGACGTCCCCGCGTGCGCTCATGCACAAGAATAAGGAGAATGAGAAGGAGAAGACGAAGAAGAAGCCAGACACATCTTTGGCCCGCAGGCGCTAATCGTCCTAATTAGATCATATTGTATTATTTCGACTTTGCTAATCCTCATTAATCCCATTTATCTTATGACTTTAACTACTAACCATCTTGCGTTTCGTATGTATATATTATATGAGAGACATAATGTGGACATTATAAGCAGACTGAGGACAACCGCATGAGGGGACAGTCTACATTTTATTATAGAATATTTGTTCTACAAAATATCCCTTACGGAAAATACACTCAATTTTTGAGTGCACACACCGAATTTTGAGTGTAAAACTCTTAAATTGGGAGTTGACTCCCAAATTTCGAGTGCCGAACTCCCAAATTGAGAGTTGACTACCAAATTTTGAGTGTCCAACTCGCAGGTTTAGAGTTGACTCCCAAATTTTGAGTGCCGAACTCCCAAATTGAGATTTGACCCTCAAATTTCGAGTGTCGAACTCCCAAATTGAGATTTGACTCCCAAATTTCGAGTATTGAACTCGCAGGTTTAGAGTTGACTCCCAAATTTTGAGTGTCGAACTCCAAAATTGAGAGTTGACTCCCAAATTTCGAATGTTGAACTCCCAAATAGAGATTTGACTCCCAAATTTCGAGTATCGAACTCGCAGGTTTAGAGTTGACTACCAAATTTTGAGTGTCGAACTCCGAAATTGAGAGTTGACCATCAAATTTTGAGTGTCCAACTCCCAAATTGAGAGTTGACTCCTAAATTTCGAGTGTCGAACTCACAAATTGAGAGTTGACTACCAAATGAGTGACACCCAACAGAGATTCAACACTCATCTGAGAGTCAACACCCAATTTAGATGTACGAAAGTACACCTTAAGGCCCATCCCTAGTCGCCCACCTCCTTTGGGTCGCAATGTGTCACATTTCGATTATTATCTGAGCCCAGGCGTCAAAAACGCAAAAAAGGCCAACTTGGCGCAAATTCTATTTCAATTCCGAACACGTACGTCCAAAAAAAATGTTCGTTTCGTGCGAAAATCGAGTCTACAGATGGTTTTTACATTGTTCGCCGAGGAAATCGAATTCGAATAATTTTTTAACAATGTAAAAACCATATGTAGACTCTATTTTTGCACGAAACGAACATTTTTCTGGACGTATGTGTTCGGAATTGAAATAGAATTTGCGCTAAATTGACCTTTTTTGCGTTTTTCACGCCTGGGCTCAGATAATAATCGAAATGTGACATATTTCGACCAAAAGGAGGTGGGTGACTATAGGGATGGGCCTTATTTGAGAGTCACTACTGAGTGTTATTTTAAGAGTTATTCTGAGTGTTCTTTTGAGTGTTTTTTTTTTTCCCCCGTATAAGAGTATACCGTGCGTACTAATGTTTATAATGTGCATGTTTCATATAGCTAATAGCTGATGCGCGAGTACCTACTATTTTATCATTACACATATCTTATCATATCGTATAGTACTATCCTATATCCTATTCTATTCTATTCTATTCTATCCTTATACTATCCCTATAAGAAGACGAAGAATTAACGCTCGCTCGCTTCGCGTTGCCCGAACGCATCCTCTGTGACCAATTATCTCGCTAACGAACCCCGTATAGCGCACGATACTACACCTTTAGCAAGACCATAGAATAGTATATATATTGTTGTTAGGGGGGGGGGGGGGGGGGCTGGAGGGGGGAGGGGGCTCGCGCGCCTAAGAGAACCGACCGCTAATTAATTATAACAATGTCGTTAATTTTACGCGCTCGACGAGAAACGTTACTGACCGAAACCAGAGTTCCTTCCTGCTTCCTTCTTATATATATATATATTCTTAACAACAATTTTTTTTTCTTATCCTAAGGTACGATAATCGCGCGTACTATAATTCTATAAGAGACGAATCGTATACGATTCTAATATTTAGAAAAAAAAAAAAAAAAAATTTCATTAACGTCAGATACCGTTATTATACGAACGCGGAATATAATGGAGATTCGAGGTTGCAGAGGTATAGACTCATGCATATACGGATATGATTCTCTCTCGTTAACCGAAGGGCTTTCAATCTCTATAATCCAGCATCCCATCGTATATAGTATAAAATATAGTACCTAGTATCGTATTTCCGAATCCTCGCAGCAGTCACCGTCACTGACTAAATGACTGACTGACTGACTGACTGACGTAGGAAAGTACGTACCTACCTACGTAGTACATACGAAACCTCACAAAGATCGTAAAGATGGTAAGACCCCGACTCATACGATTACACAAAAAGAAAGAAAAAAAAAAAAAAACGACTAAGAAGAAGAAGAAGAAGAAGAAGAAGAAGAAGAAGAAAATACGAAAGAAGCGCTATACGTTTTCCTCATTATACTTCCAAATGACTTGTTTGCAGAATACCAATTCGCACTGGCAAACTTGACCCTGAATTCATTTGAAGAATTATGATGACTTTTTTTTTTCTGTAATCTGTGTAAAGACCCTTTTCTCGGTACCTAGACATAAAGAAAGGTTGACTTGAGCCAAGAAAATTTTGGGGGTCCAAAAAATGAAGACCGAAATTTTTGATTTGATCCGAGAAAATTTCGGTCTTCATTTTTAGATCCCCGAAAATTATCTTGAATCAAGAATAATTTTCTTGGCACAAGTTGACCTTTTTTTTTTTATCTGTGTAGTATAGAATTTTCGAAGTTGAGAATAAAAAAGACCCTGTCGAATAATATATTTAACGTGATAATTTTTGATGTGCGGTATCCATCGCCAAGGCCATTGATCCTAATCATCATTGAACTAATGGTTTTCTTGTTCTTATACCGAGAAGTTTCGTGGACGCGGAACGCTAGGGGTACCAACCCGAAATTTTTGCTATTCCATAGGCGTAGGTCATACAGTAAACTGCAGCAGCAGTTTGGTAAGTTACTAGATGTTTCTAGTAAAATCACTAGAGATCACTAGAAATCTAGTGATCATTGGTCACTAGATTTCTGGACTAGAAATCTAGTGACTAGATTTCCAGTGATTTCTAGTGATCTTACTAGAAACATCTAGTAAGTTACCAAACTGCTGCTGCAGTTTACTGTATGACCTACGCCTATGGAATAGCAAAAATTTCGGGTTGGTACCCCTAGCGTTCCGCGTCCACGAAACTTCTCGGTATATATATATTAATATGACAGTATATAGTATATAGATAGATATATAGCTGATATGGGGGAATAGAAAACCGTGAGGAATTGCAACCTGTGCAGTAGCTCTGGAGTGCACACAGCTATATATCTATACTCGAGTGTTGCGCGTTGGTGTAGGTAGGTATATAGCAAAAACGCCAAATGACTTGACGCAAATCGGAATTGCGACATGCCACTTCCAACTATCCAATAGAATAGGAATAGGAAAGACAGACGGTAATAAAAAAAAAAAAAAAAAAAAAAGAAGAAGAAGAAGAAAAAAACTTTACGTACGCACTTATATACGTCGACATCTAAATATACTATTATAGTATGTATGTATAATATATATATATATACATAGGTATATGTGCGAATATGTACCGTAACCGCACGCTATACTGCAGCAGCAGCAGCAGCAGTACTACCGTAATTACACCGTGGTGCTGCTGCAGTTATTATAATAAACGCATGACCTATTAAAATTAAATCAACTTCTCATTAGAATCGTGAATATATATATATACATTATATATATATATATAGAATTTATATATTTATTATTTATCTAACGCTTAAATAATATTCTATGCGTGTATAATAAAGTAGTAGAAATTTTAGTATACATATATAAGACTCCGCAGTCTTGGATCTATAGTTACAATTATCGCCGTCTAATAGCCAACGGCGCTTGACGCAATGCTCGCATCGAAGCGCCGCGAAGGAGGAGGACCGCGCTTGACCATATCATAACCTCTCAACGCATGCGCCACCGCGTTTTATGACATGCGCTTTACAAGCACACCGAAGAGGTTCCTCATTTTTCTTAGCATTAAAACGAACGAGGAAGGGATGCGTTGCGTTGGGTAGAATTAAGACGCTTTTTCTTTTTCTAGGTGTAGTTTACCATGCCAGGCGCCATTTTTTTTTTTCTTTTTTTTTTTTTTGATCGCAGATCATATTATTCAACTGAGGAATTGAAATAACCGTTTTTAAGTTTATAAAAATATAATGCGCGTGGGCTTGTATAGAATAAGTCAAGGATTTACGCGCACAGCTCTGAAACCAACAACTGATGCGCGAAATGCTAAATCCCGGTGCTGTAACTGTCTTTAACGATCATTGCTTCATTAGTATATACGAGAAATTTTTATTTATGATATATTACAAGCGCTGCTGCAGTCTAGAGCTAGACTTTAGACTTTAGACTATACGCAGACTATAGACTCTATCAGATCGTTGTAGTGAATCACTTTCGGAATGTTGTTCAGAGATGTATAAAATCCTTGTAAATCACGAGGCTTCAACAGATTTTTTTTTTTTTTTTTTTGACGCTTCATTTTTATCTTCTTTCAACTCATTCGTTATTTAATTATTTCTCTTAATATCGATGAATTCTACGTCCAAATTTCTAGAGATGATCATAAGGAAAAAAAAAACTGAGTTTTTTTTTTAACATTTTTTTAAACATTTTTTACTTCTTTTTCTTTTGACTATATTTAATATAATTTTTTTAAGTATTTATATTCTGATTTCAGGATGCAAGAGCTTTTTTAAAAGGAGCGTAAGGAGAAATTTAACCTACTCGTGTCGAGGGGCTAGAAATTGTCCCATCGACCAACACCACAGGAACCAGTGCCAGTACTGTCGTCTCAAGAAGTGCCTGAAGATGGGCATGCGGCGGGAAGGTATGCATTGTACTGAACTTTCTTCAAATTTATTAAATATTATTAAAAAATAAATATATATATATATACCTCTACTATATACGTGAATATATATACACACAAATGATACATCTATATTTATATACCGTGAATTTCTGTGGATGCGGCCCAGCAGGGATACCAACCCAAAAAATCGTAGGCAGCAGTTTGGTAACTCACTAGATGTTTCTATAGTAAAATTACTAGAAATCACTAGATTTTTAGTGATTTTACTAGGAAAAATCTAATAAGTTACTAGACTGCTGCTATAACGAGTTTTGGGTTGGTATCACTGCTGGACCGCATTCACAGAAAGTCACGGTATATAATATAATCGTTGATTCCCGATTCTTGAGTCGAACTAATCGCTATAACAAGAAATCAAAAGAAAAAAAAAGACAAGAACAGAATACGTTTCAATTAATTAAGTAATTAATTAATTAATTAATTAATTAATTAACTATCGTTGTTATGTAATCAATCCGTGCAGCGAGTATTTCGATTCGGGAATCGGTAGAATCGACTTGCATGAGTTTATTTAAGATCGAATTCAAAAATTGAAGATTTTTTTTTTTTTTTTTTGAATTCTGAATTAACGTTTACACGAAGGAAGGGTAGAACTTTTTTACTCCGAAATTTTTTTTTTCTAGACTATATAATAATAACGACGGACGGTGAAACCGGAGGGACCCATTAAACCAAATCGAGGTAGTTGAGTGAAAAAAAAAAAAAAAAAAAAAAAAAAAAAAACTAGGATAAAAAGAGAGAGAGAAAAAAAAAGGAACTAGTCCCGCCCGCACGCAACACGCGCTATTAGATGCAACAAGTATGAAAAGACTCGCGCGCGCGCGCGTACAATATTCTACTTCCACCACCACCACTACCATACAATATAGCGATGATTACAAGATTTTTTTTTTTTTTTCTATTTTTCTTTTTCTAACTAACTAACTAACTATTTAACTAACTGTCTGAGAAAATAACTTAAGAACGAACGGCAGTGAGTATAAACATTTAATTGGCCAAAGGGGTATATGGGGATTATTATAAGGAAGGCCTCTATGGTGTTGTTGTGTGGAAATATATATATATAAGGAATAGGAATATAGGAAGGAAGGAAGTGAGGAAAAGTTCTCACGCCATCCTCCCTCTCCTCGTATTATAATTATAATTTAATTTAATTTTAATTATTTTTTTTTTTATTTTTTCTCTTTCTTTTCTTTCACTTTATATACTATATACATACTTCGGTTTCCCTCTTTTTCAGACTATACCATACCTATCTTCACTGGTTTTTTTTTTTTTTTTTTTAGTGTCTTTCTTCCTCATTTTTTTTTAATTTATTTTGTATTTTTATTTTTTTATTTTTTTGTATTTAATTTAATTTAATTTTATTCTTTACTTGATTCTTCACGGTTCGATAAGAATCTGACCTTGTTTAAGGTGCAGTGGGATTTGTATGGTATATACACCTTATATATACCAAGGAAGGTAAATTATATACAGACACACGCGTGTCGTACATCGCAGTTCATTTTTACAATTTTTATAAAAATTTTATTCTTCATTAATTTCATTTGCTATAATTTAATTTTGATCACACGGAGAAAAGAGTTTACTAAATTTCCTCATATTAATATAGTAATGGATGGATATCTACAAATATGAGGATCATTCCTATACTTTATACCAAATGTCACCATGCATATAGGAATATTTATATTATGCATGGTGACATTTGGTATAAAGTATAGGAATGATCCTCATATTTGCAGATATCCATCCATTACTATATTAATGTGAGGAAATTTAGTAAACTCTTTTCTCCGTGCACAATTCTTTTTTTTTTTTTTACGAAATAATTTTTAAAAAATTTAAAAATTGTATCGAAAAAAAAAAAAAAAATATATAGAAATGAGATCTGAAAATTTCATATAGGTATAATATATGAAAGAAAATTTTTCTATAATATCATAAAGAAATGCGTTGGCTCGCGGTATTCGCCGGTTCCCACACATTGCGCAGAACCTGCAGCTACGGTTGGGTCGCGTTATTCTGCGTTGTCACAGCTACATCCGTTCATTATATGCCGAGAGTTCAGTTCATATACAGCGTTTGATAATAATTTGAGCTGCTGCTGGGTTTAACTTGCTCGGGGGCTCTCGGGGCACGTGAGGCCCTGCTTCTACTTCTACCTCTTCTTCGTCTTCTTCTTCGTCTTCTTCTTCTTCTTCTCGTTCTCTACAGTACTTACTACCTACTCTACTCCGCGAAAGCGAGGATCGTCGTGGGGTGGTAGATGGGGGGACGACGTTGGTCCGAGGTCACTGAGGTGCATGACCTTACCTCAGGCCCCTTCCTTCCGTAGGCCCAGAGCCCCTCAGGGCCCTCACGAGGCTCAAGGCCCAGGATCATACGCACGAGATTGCCCCGCGAGCAAAAGTGTAGGCAGATTAAACAAAAAAAAAAAAAAACGAAAAAAGAAAAACGATTTTTTCTTATCATTTTTTGAATTAATAAAATTCAAAACGCGATAACTCGGTGAAAAATTGTCCCAGTAAATTTATAAAAAATGCAATTTAAAGCTAGAAGTATCCACTTTGAGATGGTATCATCAAAATTTGTCTACGATGATTTTTGACTGAGATGTACAGGATCGAATAAAAAAATTAAATAAATTTTCAAATCCTACGTTTTTAAATCACTAAAATTTCCTCTATATAGTTTTGACTCTATATCGACGCCCGATACGAATAACAGCACATTTCAGATTCCGGGTGGAAAAGAGCACATTTCAGATCCCGGGTGGAAAATAGCACGTTTCAGATTGAGAATGAAAAATAGCACGTTTCAGATTCACTCGAAAACTAGCGCAATTCTGGTTGAACCGAATATTACTTAATTAGCAAGTGTCAGGTAGGTTTATTATAAGATTGGATTAATTCAATGATAAAATTGAATCGAATTTTTGTGCATAATTGTGCATTTCCAATTTCATAATAAACCTACCTGACACTTACTAATGAGTAATATTCGCTTCGCCTGAATTCTGCTAGTTTTCGAGTGAATCTGAAACGTGCTATTTTTCATTCTCAATCTGAAACGTGTTCTTTTCCCATCCGGAATCTGAAACATGCTCTTTTTCACTCGGAATCTGAAACGTGCTCTTTTCCACCCGGAATCTGAAATGTGCTCTTTTCCACCCGGAATTTGTAACGTGTTCTTTTTCACCCGGAATTTGAAACGTGCTGTTATTCGTATCGGGCGTCGATATGGTTTATCGAGTTATCATCAGTCTCGTATACCTACAGCTAGACAGTTTAATAGTTATGACAGAAAAAAAGAAGAAAAAAAATGATTTCCTGGTCTGCTGCCTCTATAGTACTACCTATATCGACGATAAAATTAATCGCTACCTATACTCACGTCAGACCTCAGCTATATTCAATATCTAATCATGATCTGATCCTCAGGGATCATGATCTTCGTTGTAATAGAGTAAATACTGGAAGCCGTTCTAAATAGTAGAGAAACTGCAGAAACGTATTGTTATTTCTAAGTGGATAAGCTAAATTTCTGGTTAAGGATAAATGTATGTGTATATGTGTGTGTGTGTGTGGGAGGATGGAGTAGGTAGTTAGGGTATGTACCTGTTCCTGGCTTTTACTCTCTTGCGGTTTTCCTTTTCCTTTTTCCTTTTTCTTTTTTCTTTTTTCTTTTTTCTTTTTTTCCCCCATAATTCTATGGCGCTTGACTATTAGTCGTATTACGTCTTAAAATTAGACATTGTATTTTCCCGATGAAATGATCGAGTATATAAGGTATACATACCCGTGCTATACTACAATGGGCGTATATAAAAGGTTGAAAAAAGAACGAAAATGGGAAAAGAAAGAAAGAAAAAAAGAAAAGAAAACACGAAAAAGTAGGAAATGAAAATAAAAGAAAAAAAAAAAAAAAAATTACATGGATGAGACATGGGGGGGAATCGAGATACCGGCGATCGAGATTGCCGATATTACGACGACGAGGGTCAGGATCGTGACTTTAATCAATTAGCGTATACCCACCCGCCCTTCGCCCTATACCCATAGCTTATATATATATACGCTCGAAATCGTTTGAAAACTATTTAAAGACGCATTAGCGGAGATGAAATTAGCTATAGAAAAATATTGTTATCGTGTGTTAATAATTAATTCGGGGTCTAAACTAGTATATTATACCGAATCCGCGAATCTATACGGATTTTTGAATTTTCCAAAAAAAAAAAAAATTGCTAAACGAAATAATAAGAGAGAGACAGGAAAAAAAAATGATATTCAATATCTACGAATATAGGCAAAAAAAAAAATTTTTTTTTTGCCCATATACCCAAACGATGTTATGTGACATGAAAAAGATTTTGTCACCAAAAAAAAAAAAAAAAATGGATTTTTTTTTTTTTTTTTTTTTTTTTTTTTGCACTTTAAACCTTATGGCATTAGTGACGCGATATATATATATAAGTATATAGTATATATATTATATACATGCATGTTCTTTGTTGTTTCGAATCATTATTCGTATATGGCGAGCAAACAAAAGGATGTATATATACCTGTGTATATATATATATATATATGGTATATATGGTATATGTATATGTACGACGATATACATATACATATATATATATATATACGAGAGGTAAATAACCGTAATTTTGTTGTTGAGGCCTGCATTCAGAAAGTCATTATCAAATGACCCACGTGTATGCATGCCGTTATAATTGCGTAGGCGTCGCGTAACTCTATACTATATATACGTCCTATATATATATATATATATATATATACGGACATATGTCTCAAGCTGGGAATGAGTTGAATCAAATTCCCAGTTTTTGAATTAAATTTTCAATGTTTTTCATTAAAGAAAAAAAAGGGGGGGCTGAGCCCCCCCGCCCCCCCACAAAGGGGCGCGGGGGCGGGTAGGATTTTAAGGGATGAAAAGACATTCTCCGGTTTTACCTTTACTGTGAATTGAGAAAATCTTGTAAATCTAATTGAAATTGATAAAAAAAAAAAAAAAAAGAAAAAAATGAAAAAATGAAATCGGTCCACCCAACGACCTATGGTCTCTGGGTCTCTCTTATCCTGGCCTCTTCGAGGTCTTACGTTAGGCTCCCGCGTAGTCAGAATGTGAAAGTTCACGAGCTACTCGACCGGACTGATACATACTACCTACCTACCTACCTACCTACCTACCTACCTACTACTCCGTCCACAATTATTAAGACCATGTAATTCAGGCCCCTGCAGCTTACCTCCGTGGTTATATTATACACATACCTATCTACCTACAGCTATCCTATACCTTTACCACGTCTCTCTATACATCTATATACGATCAGGGGAACTCGCCAGATATACTGAAATTTAACCAACACGTTTTATAAGATATACACGGTATATATATACGTATATGCGAATTATTGCAGACATATATATACGGACGAGAATAGCATAGCAATTACTTTCTTGCCAATTTCACAATTTTATTAAATTTTTTTTTTTTTTTTTTTTTAAACACGATTTTTATTCAAATTGGGAAAAAAAAAAAATATATGTTCGATTTTTGGAAAAAAAACAAAATTATACATCGAGTTTCGAAAATTTGAGAGAAAAAAAAAAAAAAAATAAAAATAAATCGCGAATTTTTTTTTTTTTTTTTTTTTTCGTGAGGCAAATTTTTGAACTAGCTAGGCTATAAAGGTGGGAGTAGATACGAGAGACTGTATAAATTTACAGCGTAACGCATATACTATATACATAATACAGTTACGCGCAGACAACAAGCGAGTGTCCGGTTTGAGCTAACCGTGCGGTGCGCGCGAGCTCTGAGTTTAGGCTTGTGGGACGCAGGTGGGTGCTATTTGCATCGGCTGCTGCCGTACGGTGTAATTACTGCCTTCTCGAATCCATTCCAATCCTTCGTGGTGCTGAGCTGGTTGGTCTCAAGCATCGTTGCCAGGGTTATACATATACATATGAATCTCTCTGTATATATATTTTTGTTAAATAGATACGTATATAATGAAATGTAGAATTTATAGATTGAAAAAAATTGGGGTTCGAAATAATTTTTGATTTCACTTTTCTTTCTATATATAAAAGAAACGAGATACTGTAAAAGAGATGTGCACTGAGCGCTATACGGTATGATGGTGGTGCGAGGTCGGATTGTAGCGGGAATAATCTGGGGGCAGGATCGAGGTCCTGCGTACGCGAGAAGCTCGACTAATTTATAGTCTGATCGTACGTTGATAATACTACTTGTATAACCTCCCAAGAAGAAAGCAAAGCCGTATTTATCGGGTCAAAGATCTGCGTCACGCGGCAAAAGCCACGTATAGATGTACATGTTTAAGATACACACATATATATATATATATATGCATCTATATATGAGTATAATACATGCGTGCATAGACATATATATAGAAATTTAGAAGGAATCAAAAGAAACAATAATAAAGATAATACCTTATTAGGTATTTCCTTATATATATACTCAGACTCTATGCGACTCGCGTCTGTTCTTCTCTATCTTATTACGATCATATCATAATATACACTTATGTGTCGCGAAAAATTCAGGTTATCAAATCGTATCGAAAAAAGAATGGAACAAGATAGAAGAAGAATGCCGAAAACCGGTTGAAATCGGGGAAAAAAATCGGCACTTTTTTTTTTTTTTTGTCTTTACATAAAAAATAATTCAACAATCAAGATTCGTTTGTCAGATAAACGGAAAAAAGGGTACCGATTTTTTGTACCGATTTCTAAACATATTTATCGATTTTTTGAATCCCTATTCGTAGTCCTAAATCATAGATCGATTGTTATTTAAACGCATTGGAAGAAATAGCGAATTTCGTAACGATCTGTTTCATGAGCTCTTAAATAATGCCGATTTTGTATAATATTTTTGACTAATGTAAAGAACGATATCGGTATGTTTGTCACGTAACAGTTGAGGGGGATTAATCGCGGTCAGTTGGACAAAGAGATGCCGATTTTTTGACCGATTTTATCTTCATTTCTTGCCGATCTTTTTGCCGATTTTTTTGTAATTATTAGTAAAAATTGAATGCGTGTATTGAAAAAGTGTTGCTATCCTACGAGACGGTAACGAAGGGGGGGCAGGGGGGGGGAGGGGGGATAGTTCTTGGATATCGTTCGGATGAAACGAGTGTGGCAAAGAAGGAAAGCAGATATTAATAACATCGAGTATATGATTGTAGCCAACTCCTGCCTCCTGCCTCCTGCCTCCCAAGACCCTCCTCCTCTCTCTCTCTCTCTCTCGAGCTCCTCGCCATCCTCCTGCACCTTCCTTAATGCTACTCTCGCATGGAGAGCGTGGCTATGCCTCACGTTAGCATGGCGAGGATAGGCGACCGGGCAGAAAACCAGCGAGGGCCCCACTGCGAGCGAACAACACCGTGGGAACCTCGGCGGACGGTCCGGGCCCGGGCCCGGGCCCTGGACTGGCATGGCCTGGACGCGTGTGACCTTGTAACCTCTCGCCCGACCTCTCTCTTTCTCTGACTACGTTCTACCCCCTTCTACTTATTCTTCTACTCCTCCCACTCCTACTCTCCAGAGTGCTTTATACTCCTGGCAAAGGAGCAAACAACCGATATACTATATATCGAATCTATACGATGTGTGCGCGAGTTGTACGATCGACCCCCATGCTTACCGATCTTCATATCAGACGAAACCCTTAAACGGTACTCCGAAGTATCATCGCGTAGAATATTTCTTGAAAATTTCAGACCTTTACGCAAAACTCAAAGTCCAAAATCGTCAAGAAATCGGTATTGAAATTTTTCAATTTTTTTTCTCTACTCTTTCGAGGGTTTTTTTAGTCAATTTCCGGCCGATCTCATTGGGGGTTTTTTTTTTTTTTTTTTTTTGTTTTGTTTCATAAATTCTTGTTTTTGTTTCTCAGATAATAGTTTGAAAAATAAAAATGAGAAAATAATGATAGCACGTAAGCGTATAGATATGAATTCTGAACGTTTAGAGAGAAACTGAATCGTTCACCACCTAGCAGACAAGACAGTTTAGAGTGAAAGAAAAAAGATGAGGAAAAAAAAAAAATTATCATAATTATGTGAACGGAAGCGTTTGCCCCTACGGCGATACGTATATATATATATATATATGTCTACTGTAGAAATACATGTACGATGCATAAATGCATATAATATGTAGGGATTGAAATAATTATTTTAGAATCGCGATAAAAAAAAAAAGTATGAATTAAAATAACTAGAGTCAAAAAATTGATATCATAGCGAATTTAATTTTAAAATCACAACCGATTTTTCGATCGTTGTACCAATATACCTAGTGTATATATATATATATATATATATATATATATATTAGGTAAGCGATCGGGACCCCAGGCGATCCTTTGTTTCATGCTATAATCTCACACGTCATAATTAGTATTTATTTATAAACAAATTACATCACTCGCGTGATTTTCGAATATTTCTGCACCTCCTCGACGTATTATGTACATAATATAAGATGATATACCGATCACCGATTATTAAATTATTAAATCGTTATATTTTATCAGAAATTTGTCTAGATATTGAATAGAAACTGTATATAATTTTTTTCATTTTTTTTTTTTTTTTTTTTTTTTTTTTTTTCTCTCGATTTTTGAGAATTGATTTCCATTCGATTAATTCGTATACTTTCTTTCTTTCTTTCTATGTAATCGTTGTGTGCAATAATAATTGGTATATATAGGTATGTGTTCGCGATTTCAAAGAATAAAATAAAATTACCTCAGTTATATATTATATACTCCGTATATATATTTATATATATATACGAAATCGATTCCTGGCTATTAATTTCAAGACTAAATTGTTACATTGGCCTCTGAGGCGAACGAAAATCGGTAAATATAGGCTTCGCATCTTATAAAGAAGAAGCAAGGTATAAAAAAAAAAAAAAAAAAAAAAAAGAAATTAGGTAAAAAAAAAAAATGAAAAATAAAAAAATAAAAAAAAAATTGCAACATAAGAATCGAGATATGCAGAAAAAGTATAAAGATCAGCGTATGAAAGTATGATATACTATACGTCTTTGTGCGGGTCCGTTCACGAGAGGGAATAATGTATCGGTCAAATTTTGAGAAATAAATTGAGGAAAAAAAAAAGTGAAAAAAAAAAAAAAATTTGCGCATTGATATGATAGCTTGATCAATTTTTACGGAATATTTATTTTTATATAACTACGATATATACCTGTATAAAGATGTTATACTCCCGCAATGTGAAAGTAGCAAGAGTATGTATATATAGGAAGGTTGTTCCCCTGAAACGTATATGATGAAAAAAAGAATGAAAAAAAAAGAAGTAAAAAAAAAAAATTGAAAAAAATTGAAAAAAAATTGAAAAAAAAAAAAAAAAAACGTAGAAAAACTGTAAATAATCATATATATATATGTATGTATATATAGGATATTGTATAAAAATTCGGCTAAAATTTCCGAGTACACATATATACAGATACACATACGGAGAGACACACATATCTTACATGGTGTTTAACTTTGCTGCTGATATGTGGCCATGAGATACGTGTGTGTGTGTGTGTGTGTGTATAAGTAGTCATGACGTGTATATGATATAATAAATATATGTTAGTTTTCTCGGTATGTATATATATAATATATAGTATATACGTTGTTTTTTGGTAAGTCGGGTGAAAAAGAAGAGAGAAGAATAAAAAGATGATGATGAAGAAGAAGAAGAAGAAGAAGAAGATGAAGATGAGGAAGAAGAAGGGGGGCGGGGGGGGGTCCAGAGTCAAGTTGTACAACGTATTACGTCATAGACTGCTTTTAGATACCGGGAAGATCTTAAAATCTTTAATGATCACTCCGCGGAAGTATATATTATATATGATATACCTATATATATACAGCATATAATAGTTACGGTATAATATATACTTATAAGTATATATATATATATATATGTATATATGCGCTGGTAAACGTAAAAAAGATCTCATAATTCGTTGTATCAACTTATATAGTCTTTGCACACATATACACACACACATACATAGATATATATAATATATACGTGTGTGTGTGTGTGATGATTGTCATTAAAATATCGGTGAGAAAAAAAGAACCAATGAAATGATCATGAAATTGAAAAAACAAATTGATAAAAAAAAAAAACTTCAATATCTTTGATCCTTCTCTTTTTCTTTTTCTTTTTCTTTTTGCCCTCAACCTCCTTTCATCTTATCGCTCGCGCTAACGGAGCTAATTAAATAATTGCTAGGCACCTAATATGTAATTCGTTATATATATATATATATATATATATATATATTAGGGTGGCGCAAAAAAACCGACTATTTTTTTTTTTGAGTCTCGAGTGAAAAAATGTTATTTTTTGATGTTTTAAGAGCCCTCTCCAAAGGACAGCTCAAAAAAAAAATTTTAAGAGGTCGCTCCAAATTTTTTTAAATTTCAAAAATCGTCAAAAATCGTCAAAAATCGAATTTTTTTTTCTAATTCGAATTTTAATTTTTTTTTCTCGTTACGGTATAATTTTACAGACCAAAAGAAAATAAGTTTCTGAAAGTTTCAGTTCAAAATTTAAATTTTGAAAGGTCGCTCATAATTTTTTTTAATTTATCAGTGCATACTTTAGATTTTTTAATTATTTAATTATTAAAAAATTATGAGCGACCTTTCAAAATTCAAATTTTGAACTGAAACTTTCAGAAACTTATTTTTTTTTTTTGGACTGTAAAATTATACCGTAACGAGAAAAAAAATTAAAAAAAAAAAAAATCGATTTTTGACGATTTTTGAAATTTGAAAAAAATTTGGAGCGACCTCTTAAAAATTTTTTTTTTTAGCTGTCCTTTGGAGAGGGCTCTTAAAACATCAAAAACTAACATTTTTTCACCCGAGACTCAAAAAAAAAAAATAGTCGGTTTTTTTTGCGCCACCCTAATATATATATATAAATAAAGTGGGCAAAAACCATTGAAAACGATACATCGTGTTTATATATATATATAATTATATATCAAAAAAGAAAGAAAGAAAGAAGGAAAGAAATAATAAAAAAAAAAAAAAAAAAAAGAAATTATCGTGAGAATAAACCGCGATATGCAAGACGTAGGTACAGTGCGGTTGTGTCAAGGCTGAGGGAACAAGTGTACTTATTTATTTACCTATATATATATATATTCTTTTTTTTTTTACATAGTATACCTATATATACAGCTTTAGACGTAAATTATAACCGAACAATGTACATATTTAATGATACGTTTACATTTATATTGTGTGTAAACGCGTTTATATATATATATATAGTATGTTATACATATATCAGTGTCTATTTCCTGATGCGAAAGTCTTTTTTTTTTTTTTTTTTTTTTTTCTGTCTTTTACATCAAAATTATATCAATTTTGTACAGAAATTTAATGAAAATTAATTTTTAGTTGGAAAAAAAAAAAAAAAAAAATTGAAATTAGTCCAAAAATGAGTAAAAATTATAGTCTTAAGGCTCATCCCTAGTCGTCCAACTCCTTTTGGTCGAAATATGTCACATTTCGATTATTATCCGAGCCCAGGTGTAAAAAACGCAAAAAAGGCCAACTTAGCGCAAATTCTATTTAAATTCCGAACACATACGTCGAAAAAAATGTTCATTTCATGCGAAAATCGAGTCTACAGATGGTTTTTACATTTGTTAAAAAATTATTCGAATTCGATTTCCTTGGCGAACAATGTAAAAACCATCTGTAGACTTTATTTTCGCACGAAACGAACATTTTTTTTTTCGTAGTATGTGAAATTTAAATAGAATTTGCGCTAAGTTGGCATTTTTTGCGTTTTTTACAACCGGGCTCGGATAATAATCGAAATGTAACACATTTTGACCAAAAGGAGGTAGGGATGGGTCTTAATTTAAATTAGTTAAATCGTAAACAGAAAAAAAGTTTCACTTGAGCCAAGAAAATTATTCTTGATTCAAGATAATTTTGGGGGTCCAAAAATGAAGACCGAAATTTTCTCGGATAAAATAAAAAATTTTTCTCGAACCAAGAAAATTTGGAAAATTTTCTTGGTTCGAGAAAAATTTTTTATTTTATCCGAGAAAATTTCGGTCTTCATTTTTGGACTGCAAAATTGTCTTGAATCAAGGTCAACCTTTCTTTCTGTGTAATATTGTCGTATCGATGAAAAGAGAAAAAAAGGAATTAAAAAATGTATGATATATATATTATAATTGGTGTCAATAAGATAAAATAAAAAATAAATATATGTCTAATATATTATATAGGTACGTATAGATGATTTATAAATTTTCTATATCTAGATCAAACCGCGATATTTTGTTCCCAGCATACCTATACTATATACTTCCTCCGCTCGCAGTACTTTAACCATCAATAAATAAACGCCTACGTTCTTAAGTTCAGACCGCGAGATCAAAAGACGTACGCTAATGATCAACGCGGATGAGACACGGATCGTTGTTACAATAATTCTTTCTCTCTTTTTTGCTCTTTGACTAATTCACTTCTTTTTTTTTTTCAAATTTTTTTTTTTTTTTTTTTGCGAATTAGGTATTATACAGTATTCAAAATCACCGAATATCTTTTAGATACGTTCCGAATACGATTTCGAATTTTTAGAAACGTTGAAGTTTAGAATATTATAAATCATCGGAAATTTCTGAAAGATCCAAAAAATTTTGGTCTATATATTCCTCAAGATATACGATGATAAAAAATAGTTTATTCTGATCGAGAACTTATTTAGCTTTACTGAAATTCGTTTTATCTACTTCGATCATGATGGACTTCACGATGTCATAAATAATTGATAGAATTTTGGAACTTTCTTTTTTTTTTTTTCGTTTTTCCAAAAAGTTAATCTCAAGACGATTAATTTGAGTGCTGGTTGATCTTGATGGGATCAATACAGTCCGAGTTATTAAACCCTGAATGTGAATACATGAGCGAATTTCAATTTGGGTTTTCCGATCTTTGAACCTACGATAATATGTTCTTCGTGTCGAAGTATTTCAAATCGGCTGTGTAGACTTTCGGGAAAACGAAATTTTTGAATATGTACTACTGTGAATCGGGATTTTTAAAAATCGGAACTTCGAAAAATCGTAACTTCTAAAAACCGGAACTTTCAAAAATCGTAACTTCTAAAAATTGTATAACTTCTAAAAATCGTATAACTTCTAAAAATCGTAACTTCTCAATATTGTAACTTCTAAAAATCAGAACTTCTTAAAATCGTAACTTCTAAAAATCAGAACTTCTTAAAATCGTAACTTCTAAAAATTGTATAACTTCTAAAAATCGTATAACTTCTAAAAATCGTAACTTCTCAATATTGTAACTTCTAAAAATCAGAACTTCTTAAAATCGTAACTTCTAAAAATCAGAACTTCTAAAAACCGGAACCTTTAAAAATCGTATAACTTCTAAAAATCGTATATAACTTCTAAAAATCGTAACTTCTAAAAATCGTAACTTCTAAATATCGTAACTTCTAAAAATCAGAACTTCTTGAAATCGTAACTTCTAAAAATCAGAACTTCTAAAAACCGGAACCTTTAAAAATCGTAGCTTTTAAAAATCGTAACTTCTAAAAATCGTAGCTTCTAAAAATCGTAACTTCTCAATATCATAACTTCTAAAAATCGTAACTTCTAAAAATCGTATAACTTCTAAAAATCGTAACTTCTTAATATCGTAACTTCTAAAAATCGTAGCTTCTAAAAATCGCAACTTCTCAATATCGTAACTTCTAAAAATCGTAACTTCTAAAAATTGTAACTTCTAAATATCGTAACTTCTAAAAATCAGAACTTCTTAAAATCGTAACTTCTAAAAATCAAAACTTCTAAAAACCGGAAGCTTTAAAAATCGTAGCTTCTAAAAATCGTAACTTCTAAAAATCGTAACTTCTAAAAATCGTAGCTTCTAAAAATCGTAACTTCTCAATATCGTAACTTCTAAAAATCAGAACTTCTTAAAATCGTAACTTCTAAAAATCAGAACTTCTCAATATCGTAACTTCTAAAAATCAGTACTTCTTAAAATCGTAACTTCTAAAAATCAGAACTTCTAAAAACCGGAACCTTTAAAAATCGTAGCTTCTAAAAATCGTAACTTCTAAAAATCAGAACTTCTTAAAATCGTAACTTCTCAACATCGTAACTTCTAAAAATCGTAACTTCTAAAAATGGTAAGTTCTAAAAATCGTAACTTTTAAAAATCATAGCTTCAACCCGTTCCCGATCATTCAATTCCCAATGGAAAAAACCAGATCTACAAGCTCTGGCTGTGAATAGGTATGATAAATTTTTCTTAAAAAAATTGTATTTTTGATGAAAATAAATAAATAAATAAATAAATAAATAAATAAATAAATAAGTTTCATCAATTTTTCAACCAAAGGTATATATATATATACCCACTTTGCTCCGTTCTTCCATATACCTATACCTATATATATATATATATATATATATACAAGTTGCTTGGCTGCTGCCATGGACTAACCGCTAATTACTTAGCCTCTAACGCAAACGTATATATTATTACGCGACGTGAATTTATAGTCTAGTCGTAGATATATCTCTATACGTATATACATAAAATATACCAGTATATAGATGAGAATGTGAATATAGTACATAAGCTAGTACTGAGATATATATATTATATATAAATATATAACGGATGGCAAAACTCTTTCGGTACCATCTGCATCTATGTAACGTTAGGTGAATGTAACATATAAGGTACCTATATATAAGAATAAGAGTATATAGAAAACAAATGAGAAATAAATAGTAAAAATGTGTAGAAAAAAAAAATTGAAAAAACGAAAGAAATAAAGAAAGAAACGTAACTGAAGACAGATGCATACACTCATCTATAAGCACTGGCCTATTGACCTCCTAGTTATGTAGGTCGTACACATTGGAGAAATTGTAGGTGGATGGGTATAGAGGATGGTCTTAAACCTCTTTCTCTCTTTCTCTATTCTGTATTTTATCCTTTCCATCTTTGAAGAAAAGTGAATAAAAAAAAAAAAAAAAGCCACACGAAGAGAGGAGGAAATTTATTTCTCGTATACTATATGCAAACTTTCATATAGTTTATATACCTATCTAGGTGAATATAATTCATTTACCTATCTGCATATATAATTATTTTGTATAGAAAATTATTTAAAATAGGGAAAATCGAGGTGTTATATCAACAGGTATAAGATATCGGAGAATTTATCATCCGCATGTATACTCTAATGTACCTGATAGTATTTCCAAAAAATAAAAAAATAAAAAAAATAAAATAAACTCAAATCATCTCGAAAATAATTACAATCGAAAGAAATAATATCTCTTTCTCTCTTTCTCTCAATCATCTCTATAAAAAATCCCGAGAAGCTTAACGAGATGGAGATATAGGTATAATAAAAAACAGTTATCGAGTATATTTGCATTATTTAATTAAAACTACCGCTCATACTAGTAGTTCTCGCCTTTTCTGATTTAATTTTTTTTTTTTTTCGGATTCAAGGATGGGAAAAAAATGGGTTGGAATTTTGTTGAATTTCATTTCATATTAGTCGAATAAAAGAAAAATGAGGCGAAACAGAGAGAAAAAAAAAGAATTAAAAAATTTATTAAGAAAAAGAATTAATATTAGAGGAAAGATGGAAAATTAACATTTTGAATATCGCACGACGGGACGGACCCCCTCAATCACGTATGTCGTAATACGTTTATTATTAGACATGGACTGTAGACGTACGTACATACATGGATACGTATGGAGGTATACATATGCCGTGTAAGATTAATCGTTATTTTCAGTGTTTGTAATTATTTTGAGTGATGCGTGAGCGCGGTGATGCTGGGGGTCCATACCAAGCCGGGACTCTTTATTGTGTAGGAGACTGACTCCTCTTCTCTTCTCTTCTCTTTTATTTTCCATCTCCTCCTCCTCCTCCTCCTCCTCCTTCTATTCCTCCTCGTACATATATGCATGCGTCGTGACGGCCTCCGAAAGCGATAGCTCGCATCTTTCGACTCTATAGCGACCATCAATCTATGTCTTGGCGAGGACTCAGCTACGGCTTCGCCGCACCTCGACGTCACGTGTTACCTGTAGCATCTTGAACGTCTCCGAAACCCCATGTGGCCCGGATCACAGATCCAAAGGCAAAAGGGCCGCAAGTCCTTCCCCGGAATAATACCGAAAGAGTGCCGCTTCCCTTTGGTAGTACCTTGCATGCATTCGTTAAGAATCAATGATCGATATTGTATATATCAGATTCGTGTAATCAGCTAGTCGAAAAAAAAACCCCTACATGTCAAATTTCTTGTACGGATCGTAGCTATATAGGTGTACGAATAATTTCTTCAATCCCTGCAGAAGATGACCCAGAAGAGAGGATCCTCTTATATAAAAGATCGAGCCGCGCGGTGATCGTTGAAGATAATATATACCTACTCACGAGTATTACTATAAGGAGTATATACGACGACCGGTCCGTGATACTCACGACTATGTAATATAACGGTACCGAATCTGCATGTAGAATGTCTATGTGCAACTAGAAAATTATATTCCAATGCGCAAAGGTATATGAGAGAGAGAGAGAGAGAGAGGAAGCTAGAAGATGAAGAGGACGTCTTCGTTGTGATTAGAGTTTTCTATTTGATACTGGCCACCCAATTCCAAACTCTCATTACTCACAATGCACTGAATAACTTAGTAATTAACATTTTGGAAGAATGTGTAACGAGCGTTGAACAGAAGAGCAGAAAATCTAACGATACACTCAGAAAAAAGTCTTGTTGACACAACCAAAATTTGGTCATTATATGCACAATCACATTTTTTTGTTCAGTCAATCAAATTTTTTGTTCAGTCAACCAAAAATTTCGTTCGGATAACCAAAATTTTGTTGGGAAAACCAAATTTTGTTGGGACAACCAAAATTTTGTTGGGAAAATCAAATTTTGTTCGGACAACCAAAAATTTCGTTCGGATAACCAAAATTTTGTTGGGAAAACCAAATTTTGTTGGGACAACCAAAATTTTGTTGGGAAAATCAAATTTTGTTCGGACAAACAAAAATTTCGTTCGGATAACCAAAATTTTGTTGGGAAAACCAAATTTTGTTGGGACAACCAAAATTTTGTTGGGAAAATCAAATTTTGTTCGGACAAACAAAAATTTCGTTCGGATAACCAAAATTTTGTTGGGAAAACCAAATTTTGTTGGGACAACCAAAATTTTGTTGGGAAAATCAAATTTTGTTCGGACAAACAAAAATTTCGTTCGGATAACCAAAATTTTGTTGGGAAAACCAAATTTTGTTGGGACAACCAAAATTTTTGGTTGACTAAACAAAAAAATGTGATTGTGCATATAATGACCCAAATTTTGGTTGTGTCAACAAAACTTTTTTCTGAGTGTAATTGCGCGATATCCTATATATGCAGCATGTTGACCGGAAATTCCAGTGACTAGTAAAAGTCGGATGAATACGTGAGTCGAATTATCTTCATCGGTTCGTCATCGTTTATAGTTATACATACTACTAGGTAGTATATGAAATAAATCAACGTCTCTTATATGTTTATGATGAAGAAAAATTAGCGCAAATAAGACCCATCTTCATACTCCATTCGTAAATATCATCCAAAGTGATTTGACGTACGTCTATTCGTCACTCGAATACACCCTGTATAACTGTATGGAGTAAATCCAACTGTACAACGTGTATATATGTGTGTACCGTGTAACTCCCGCAAGATATAGCCGCATACTTGTGAAGAGGTACACTGCGATGTTACACACATTGCCTACTTCCATCTCTTCGTACTTGTTGTGTGCATTGCACATCCTTAACCGATACGTGTGTGTATTAAACCATGTGGCCGATGAGGCAGGAGAGAAGACAAGTCCTCCTCTTCTTCCGCTGGTTCGTTCGTTCGTTCGTTCGTTACTTGGTTACCTCCATGGACCTGAGTTGGACGACTGGAATCCAGCGTTTCCCAGCGGGGCGCCTGGACTGGCCTCTATGCTGTCCTGGGCCCCGACTGGACTGGCCTGGCCTGGCCTGGCCTGGCTCCACGACCACCTTCCTTTTCCTTCCTGGCCTAAGGTACTACATGCATAGGAAACCTCCGCACAGTCATGAACTAGCAGAGTCTCCTTTAATACCCTTGCTGATGGAGAACTCCTTATTATATCTGCAATCTGCAATCTTATGTACCTATATAATTCTATCCGATCTTTTATCTCAAAGTTATCATGTATGTCATTCTTTCATCATCTAGTGCAAACCCAACTTATAGCACATTTCATAAGTGAGAGAGTAAGAGAGAGAGAGAGAAATTAGAGAATTTGTTGCACTGAAAAGGCACCTTCTTTGAATTCACCTCTTGTGTGCAATTTTTCATCTACAAGTCAGTGGCTTTCTTAGAGTATCTTTTGATAATCTTATGCTGATTGAAAACTCGTTATTACAGCTGCAATCTGCAATCTGCAATGTTACCAGTATAACATCATTCTTTGCAACGCAGACTTGACGATCAGTGTGAAAGCAATTAGAGAGTTTGTTGCACTGAAAAGACGACGTTTTTTGAATCCATGTATCATCTGCAGCTATCGATGAGGCAGTGGATTTTCTCGGTGTAATATAAGCGGTATTGTGATTGATGAAAGTAATAAAACGGGGTGTTATGTCTATATCTTAAAGTTGTAAATATTCATATGTGGAAGTATTACTTCAGCCTGTTCCACGACCGCACGTACCTACCTAACTCTCTATAAGCTGAATATAAGACAACTCACGCTATATTCTAACCGACCATTAAAATAATCTAACGGTTTTGCACGTTGTATTATTTTGCCTTCTTCATAAGACGCTTTACAAGAAGCAGTACAGGAAGATATTTCCCACCTTTTCTGTACCCATCTCTTCGATCAGACCCACCATGGTATAGAATGGTGAAATTTCACCATGAATATAATACTAAAAATGGTATATAATGAAAGAAAGCGCACATCTTGTGCATTAGAGTAACGGAATACCATTGGCGACAAGCCACTATTATATTATCCATCCGACGAGGCTGAATCGCTCGAGCGTGTCATAGACGACCGTGTAGCAAAGATATTGGATGGAAATTGATCTGAGGTGAAACGGGTTGGGTAAAATAGTATAAAATGAGTAAAAACCGAATACCGTGCAAATACAGAGCCAACGCAATACGCAATGCTACGCTACATGTAAAGCGGTACATGTACCTAGACGGAATGCATAAAACTAGTACGATTCGCGTCACTGCATGCAGCGAAAGATGATCAATAGTATAGTTGGAATTTTATTATAACTACGTTACGACACACAAGTGCCTAAACCTAAACCTATCATCGATATACTCACGTACGAATATACTACACAGTTCCTTTTGGTTACGATTTACGAATTATCATAATTTATGCGGGTGGGAGAGCGCGAGGAACGTCCGATTCCTAACCAAGGTATACCAGAAATGCGAATGGAAGAATTCCGCGTATGGGTAGGCATACGTAAGCCTCTTTCACATTCTCACATATCTAAAGGTTAACCTTTCGGATCTTTTGCAATCTTTTTTGAGTTTTTGTTGTTATTTTTGCAACGGGTTTACCTGGGTTTAACTAGAGGACCTAATATGCAACCTTCATGATAATGTGGACCTTCATGAGCAAATTTCCTCATATTGAGGATCAGCGAGAAAAATATACTGATTTGCCTCTCAGCCTCTTTCACATTCTCACATATCTAAAGGTTAACCTTTCGGATCTTTTGCAATCTTTTTTGAGTTTTTGTTGTTATTTTTGCAACGGGTTTACCTGGGTTTAACTAGAGGACCTAATATGCAACCTTCATGATAATGTGGACCTTCATGAGCAAATTTCCTCATATTGAGGATCAGCGAGAAAAATATACTGATTTGCCTCTCAGCCTCTTTCACATTCTCACATATCTAAAGGTTAACCTTTCGGATCTTTTGCAATCTTTTTTGAGTTTTTGTTGTTATTTTTGCAACGGGTTTACCTGGGTTTAACTAGAGGACCTAATATGCAACCTTCATGATAATGTGGACCTTCATGAGCAAATTTCCTCATATTGAGGATCAGCGAGAAAAATATACTGATTTGCCTCTCAGCCTCTTTCACATTCTCACATATCTAAAGGTTAACCTTTCGGATCTTTTGTAATCTTTTTTGAGTTTTTGTTGTTATTTTTGCAACGGGTTTACCTGGGTTTAACTAGAGGACCTAATATGCAACCTTCATGATATTATGAACCTTCATGAGCAAATTTCCTCATATTGAGGATCAGCGAGAAAAATATACTGATGTCCAAATTTGCCGAATGATCGATGGACTGCGGAACATCTTAATGATACAATTTCTTTCACTTTCTGTTCCAGCTGTCCAACGGGGGCGAGTTCCACCCTCTCAACCCTCGATCCCAGGACTACCGGGACAATTCACATTGACGAACGGTGATACAGTTGCCTGCGCTAGTCTAAACGGACACTCTTACCTCTCATCGTATATAAGTCTTTTATTGAGAGCAGAACCGTACCCAACGTCGAGGTACGGTCAGTGTATGCAGCCGAATAACATAATGGGAATAGATAACATTTGCGAATTAGCAGCGAGGCTTTTATTCTCCGCTGTTGAATGGGCAAGGAATATACCCTTCTTTCCAGACCTTCAAGTTACGGATCAAGTTGCACTTTTAAGGCTAGTATGGAGCGAGCTTTTCGTACTTAACGCTAGCCAGTGCTCAATGCCACTTCACGTAGCACCACTTCTCGCTGCTGCTGGTCTTCACGCATCACCAATGGCAGCTGATCGGGTTGTAGCCTTCATGGATCACATAAGAATATTCCAAGAACAAGTTGAAAAACTTAAAGCCCTTCATGTCGATTCGGCAGAATACAGTTGCCTAAAAGCCATCGTTTTGTTCACAACAGGTAAGAACTTTTCTCCATATTTATATCATTTTATATACCTTAGCTGTAACCGTAATATGAAATGAAATTTATACGAATATATAAGGTATACGAGGGTTAATGCGCGGTATCTAGTATAATAATAATAAGTAATATGGTTAATAGACTTGATGACTGTTGCTCTCTGCGATGTTATTCCAAGTCTTTCTATATCTATTCGAGTCTCTCTCATCACACTGATGTTCAGAATCAGAGATTAGACTGCATGGAGAGACGAAGTGCATTTCATTTCATTTCATTGCATTGCATTGCATTGCATTTCATTTCATTTCATTGCAGTGTGTGTCGAGGCCGAGGCTTCTCTATGTTACATTCTTAATTAGATTGTTAATGGGGTGGTCTACCGTAGGTAGGTAGGTAGGTAGGTAGGTAGAGACCGGTAGAAACCAACGTACTACTACGTTGGGCAAGGAAAAAGGAATTGCATTGCATGCCGCACATATAATCGTGGGAGTGTTTCTCATCTAGATGTTTACTAAGTGTAATGAGCATATATGTAAGGTACCCTTGCAGACTTAATATCTACAGACGTATGTCTTATTAATGCTCACCGAAAAAAAGAAAAAACGAAAATAGACTCATGAAATGAGAGTTCGATGATCTACTACGTCTTGCGGTTTAATTTAATTTAATACAGAAAGAAGAAGTATATAGAAAAAGGGAAAGAGAAAGAGAAAGAGAAAGGGTCAGAATAAAAATGAAATAAAAAAAAACTAAGAGTAGAGATGGTCGTTGAATCTGTGCATTAGCATAAACCGAGAAGAGCATCCATATACCACGGAAATAAATAGCTACTATAGTCTCGCAAGGGGGTATCTGCGCGTAGCGCACCGTCGCGTCGTTTACAAGTTTTGCATCTTGGGGAGAGGTATAGCATAGCGCAGTGCGCGACAGAAACTATTGGTGGTTCTACTGTATATATCCTACATCAGCGAGAGGTTAACGCTGCGTAGGTACTCGGTGCAGTATGTATAATATATAAATATATATATATAAATATATATGGTTAAACGTATTTAAGATATCTATAGATATAGTAAATCCATCTATCTATATCTAGTGTAGCTACATATTGGTAGACCGCGCACGGTAGTGTATAGGGTAGCGTTGCGTTACGTTACGTTACGTTACGTTAGGTTACGTTACGTTACGTCGGCATCAGGGTTCTGCGCTGTTGCGGGGTAGATGGGGCAGAAGATAGCCTCTGAATGTCGTTCGGCCCGGACACGGTTGTCATCGGAGTCAGAAAGGGAATGGGAATATGGGAATAGGAATGGGAAAGGAAGGGAAGGAAAAGAGGAGGGAGAGTTTGCTCCTCGACAATATACAGTATTGTCCAACAAGCCTGCCGCAGGATCGCCGCACATCCACATCCACATCCACATCCACTTCTATATATATTCGATACGAAACGGAACGAATGCTAAACCATTGTTCTATTCCTACTGCATCACCCAATACCGAAACGAAATCCAATACTAAGCGAGCTACACTCAAAAAAATAACAACCAAAATTTGGTCATTACAATATGCACAATCACATTTTTTTGTTCAGTCAATCAAATTTTTTGTTCAGTCAACCAAAAATTTCGTTCGGATAACCAAAATTTTGTTGGGAAAACCAAATTTTGTTGGGACAACCAAAATTTTGGCTATTCCAACCAAAATTTTTGGTTCACTGAACAAAAAATTTGATTGTGCATAATATAATAAGACAAATTTTGGTTGTGTCAATAAGACTTTCTTCTGAGTGTATACTGCGCGTTTTTAGGAAATATAATATGGAGATTCGAACAATCAGTAATAAGTGCAGAAATTTGACACTTATTAGTTAGTATACGAAACAAACTACAGCCGGACCTCATCCTCGTCCTTATAGTCTCGCAAATCTCCCCACCCCTTCATATTGAATATCTTCTATCGTTGTCACATTCTCAAATCTCTAATCTATCTATCGACATATAATTACGGTCGAATGAGTGAATGAATGAATAATCGACCAAAGACTGTGACAGTCGTTGACAATAAAATTATACACTAATTTTTGGATTAAGAAAAAAACAAATAAAAAAATAAAATATCATTAATTACATTGATTTATATATAATTTTTAATTCATTCTCGCACTGCAGGATAAATTCTTACAGTTTTTTTTTTTTTTTTTTTTATACAAGTTTTATACATTTATTCTGGATTGAAGCCGTGTTTTTTTTTTTTTTTTGTTTTTTTTTCGCTAAAATTTGCAACGCCAAAAAAAAAAAATTGAGTAAATCTTTTAAACCGCAATGTTAATTCAATATAATATATAGCTGCCTCGAATATATTGCTACATCATTAATTCGCGCATTGTAATTCATATTTCTATATCCATACTCCTAGTTCCTCTACCTCCTCTCTCTCTCTTTCTGTATTTTTTTTAAATTTTTCTTCTTTTTTTGGTTTTTCTTCTTTATACTGTTTCTTTTCTCTTTTTTTTTTTTTCTTATTTTTCTTCTCTCCTTTATATACCTACCTCTACCTACTATACTACCTATACCTATTACCCATCCATCTCTTCATCCTGCATCTATATATATATATATATATATCTATATCTATATCTATCCATCTATATACCTGCATAGGTATTTTCCTCGAGTAGGATGACTCGGTATATATTTCATACCGTATGTATAGGTATATGCATGCATGTATGTATGTATGTATCTGTGTACATAGATATAATGTATATATATACGATACATATATACGTATATATGTATAACCTGGACCGCGAGGCGATTCTATTCAAGCGTAGATATAGCGCGCGATCGTAGCCCATGCTATGCTATGCCATGCCATAGAAGAGTTTGACGCGTGGTGCACACCCACACCTGTCAATTTCCTTTCAGCCATCCACCGCGACTGTCAATAGTAATTATACGTAAATTTTATCCCGCGAATGTCAGCCCCCTCCCTAGTTTTTTTTTTTTATTTTTTTTTTTTATTTTATATTCTTTACATATTTTTTTTATTCTTTTTTCATTTTTTATTCACTTCGTATATATATATATCAATATATATCTATGCATAGAACCTGTCTGTCGAGTTCGTATATATATATATATTATATCTGTCTATCTGACAAGTATATAATATACTGCGGTAATATAAATATATATAAAATGAAATTCGCATGAAATTCTTTGGAATAAAGCCGAAAATATACTATATTATTTAACTAGTGCGAGTAAAGTGAGTTTTTCTTCACAAGTATTTGCGACATCGTAACGCGGAGTGAAAAAAAAAAGTTGCATTATATCCTATTTTATGCACGACTGTGCAGCGTATAAAGTGCGTGTGTAAAGTTGAATTTTTCAATACGTTGAGAAAATTACAATTCAAGCATAGAAAATTTAACTTTACACACGCACTTTATACGCTGAACAGTCAGACAGAGAAAATTTTTAAAGAAAAATCAATCGCTCAAATTTTTTCTATCTTTGTACTTTTTACTTCATGCCAGGATGCATTCAGCATACCTAGGTACCGCATAATACGATCCGCAAGAGACAGAAAGAGGAAGATGTGATACGTCTTGTACATCGAGAGATCATTGGCCAATTAAACGTATCGTAACCGCAAGAATCGCTCAGATTATTTCCTTCGAGTTACTTTTTTTCTTTTTTTTCTTTTTTTCACTTTATTCTTGTTTATTTATTCAAACTTCACAACTCCTCACTTAAATTATACTGTACACCAAGAACCGATTGTTAGGTACCTCTTGACTATATGGATGGACATTTATAGTCTGATTGACGAACGCCTTTCTTCCTTAACGTGTGACAATTTCGACACCTGAATGCACAATTGCAGTCAAACTGCGATCGTCGATCGTATAGTGATAGACGTTGATTACCCTCTACGTATATATAAAATAGGATATAGGGTAGCTTATTATATTATACGAATCTCATTGCTGTATATCTTTAGATAGGTAAGGAAAATTAAATATCCAGTAAAATTATTGAAATTGAAATTTATGAAAAAAACTTAAGAAAATAAATAAGAAACTTAAGAAAATACATGGAAAACTTAAGAAACTTAAGAAAATGAGTGATATACTTAAGAAAATGTAAGAAAAACTTAAGAAAATTAATTAGAGCTTAAGAAAATAATTGAGAAACTTAAGAAAATGAATGAAAAACTTTGGGAAATGAATGAAAAACTTGGGGAAATAAATGAAAAACTTAAGAAAATTAATGAGAGCTTAAGAAAATGATTGTGAAACTTAAGAATATGAATGAAAAACTTTAGGAAATAAATGTAAAACTTAGGAAAATTAATGAGAACTTAAGAAAATAAATGAGAAACTTAAGAAAATTAATGAAAAACTTGAGAAAATGAATGAAAAGTTTCGGAAAATGAATGGAAAAACTTAAGAACATTTTTTTTTCTCATATGCTGCAGTTATTTCTCTTTCTGTATACCTACGTCCGGTTAATGCATGCATGTAGTATATATATTATATACTATGTATATAAGAGTTTGATTAGTCTTCTAGCGCAAAGAAACGAAGTAACGAACGTTACCCTGTTTATCAGGGTGGAACGATCTTGAATCGGATATAATATATAATACCTACACATATGTATGTACACATGTGTGTATTATGTATAGTTACGTCATATTAACAGCATTTATCGCAGCATGGAGTACGTGTGGGTATTATATGTAACATACACAAGCATTAAATCTGGCACTCATAGCTCCTGGTATCTAATTGTCATTGGCATTAACTCTACACCCTATCTCTATCTCTCTTTAATTCTCTATTTAGTTCATAATTCATTCGATTGCCACGATACACACACACACACATATCTATATTACACGTATATATGTCTAATTCTCGATACCTGCACATTCTCCTTTGTAGAAAGGAGTCTCTAAACTCAATTCTCTACCCACCATACAGAAAATTGCAAATCCATGCATACCCTGAACTGTTGCACTTAAATTACATATACAAGTGCCAAACACATAAATGCATACGCAAATTATTTTTCCTCTAAATACACGCAATCTATGTACATTGTGTGATCATAGTTTCTTGAATTCGATTGAAAAATGGTCAAAAGTCATCCTGAACAGTCCTCGTCAATTTTTTTCGTCAGTTATGCAATATGCACTTTTCGACCCATACTATGCGTATAAAAGTTGATCGAAGACCACGTTTTTTTATCAATTTTGTAATATAGGGGGGGGAGGGGGATGGGAACAGATGGAGATGGAATAGGAATTGGAGTATGAGGAATAGAGGAAACAATGTGACCGAAAAGAGACAATGCAGATACCGACGCCTATGTGCATGGCTCGCGACGAGGGTATATATATATATATATAAATATATATATGTGTATAGTATAGTGAGGCGGTAAAAGCGAGAGGGTGGCTTCATGACACGAACTGTTATCTGTGAACCCGACTCCGACCCCCGACCCCCAGCCACCCTCTTCCGTCACCCCCTCCCCCTCCCCAGTAGGTGGTTTCTATCTCGAACTCTCTCTCTCTCTCTCATAGTCGTTGAAATTCCTCTTCCTCTCACTTTCTATCCGTTATTGTTGTCCACTGTTTCCCTTTCCTCTTGCGACGTGGTCCTCTTCATGGGTTCCTGGATGCTGGATTCTGGATTCTGGATGCTGAACCGGTACTCCAACCGAGTCAAGGTTTCGTTCAGATACCCCAAATTATTCTTGACACCATTGATAACGGTGCACAACGGTGCTTTTAATTACGTTACGAATTTTCAAAATTCAGTTCGACGAATATAGGTAGCATACATACATACTATATAAATATATATCTATATAATATGTATATATCGGTATTATGTTTTGTATGGTGTGTGCATGCAGGGGTATAGTATAGTAGTATCTCGTAGTCGTAGGATGAAATTCAGCAACCTTCAGCCTATCTATCTGTATGCATATCCGTTATCGCCGTATCGCAGGGCAAGGGTTGCGAGGTATTAGAGTAAGCCACGGTATTAACCCCGGAGTTTAATATAAACAGCGCCGTTTACTGTGTGGGGCAGGGGGGGGGGGGGGGGGGGGGTTGAAACCAGGGTATAGTATGGGGTACCCACCACGTGACGACCGGACAATGCCACCCTTATCGACATCCTGGCGCAAAGAAGAAGAGAGACCGAGAGGTGGGGTGGGGATAGGGGGGGGGGGGGGGGAGGCTAAAGCAAACCCTCGGTTTTCATTTTCGTTTATTTTTTTTTTTCTCCAAAATCTTTAAGCCATAGGTTAATTCTTTTTTTCCTTCTTATTTTTAAACTGATAAATGAGGGATGGAACGTTCGGGAAATTGAGAAATCAACCCGGTTCGAGATATGGGGGGGGGGGGGGGGGAGGGGGATGAGGGGGGCTAAGACAAAAAATTGGGACATCAGTCACGGGCACGTGCAGGTGGGGTGGTTTAACATGGTTGACGAACCGCGTATATAGGGTCTAGCAAAACCAGACCAAACCACGCGTGCATATAGTATATATTACTATATCTCGTAAAACTGCGTGTTCGTATATGGAGTCGAGAATATAGGAGAAGAAGAGAAGAGGAGGGAGATCTTCTCTTCTTTTTTTTTGTCCCGATATGCATATATGTATGCACATGTGTGTGTATGTGTGGGAGAGAATTCTACCCCTGCAGAATTTTCGCATCGCACTTCGGTCACCCCCATGGAAAAGAAGAGAAGAGAAGAGAAGAGAAGAGAAGAGGACAGTTCCATCCCCAATGTACATGTATAAGCAGTAGCAGCAGCAGCGGTTGCATAAATGTAGATAGATAGATCCATATGCACACACATAGAGCGTCGTACTCTTATGTGTATATATTTATATATATATATACATTTTTTTTTCTGACTGTACATAACTATATGGTATATATATAGTTGTATAAGTGTATTCCATCGCATCTCTCATAGCAGAGATTTCTGTAGCTGACTCATACTGGCCGTCTCTCCTCATGGTCCACCATGGTACACTACATCAGCTATACCATACATACATGCATACACCGCGACCCATAAGTCGGTTATATCTGTCACCCTGGATATTATTCGAAATCCTGACAGTGCAATCTGCGTGAATGCGTTATATTGTCTGTGACGGCACGTGGTGTTACCTCTATACACCCACAGCACGGTATATCCTGAAGACTGATAATAACACTAAACCACTCCAGGAGTCGGAAACACGGTTACACTTTTTCTCTCTGAATTTCGGTATCAGTTCTTTTTTTTTTTTTTTTTTTTTTTTGAGGGCAGGGAATTTGACACGTTTTAAAACCTACTACTTTTGTATGGATTAAAGCGAATCAAAACTGAAGAGATTTAAGATCAGAGGTCCTACAGTCCAAAGAGATTTAAAAAGAAATTAGAAATTCGGGAAGAAGGAATTGAGGGAATCTCAAAGTGTTTGAGAGTCGCCTTCTTTATAATATATTGGCTAGATTTACCGCCATACCATAGGTTCCGAAATGGATAGAGAAGAGAAGAGAAGAGAAGAGAGAAGATGAAGAAGAAGAACTTGAAGTGAGACAGAGATTTTATTTACGCGCTTCGAAAGTGTTTTACGACCCCTTTTGACGGAGGGGGGGCACCACGCTAAATAACAGTCTGCATATTTTTCTCCCACCTTTCTTCTTCTTCTTCTTCTTCTTCTTATTTTTTTATTCTGTAAAAATAGCACCTCGGCTATCGGAATTCTAGCAATTGTATCTGCAGCTGAAGCAGTATAGGCGACAAAGGGCCTGCGAAACGAACACAGAGATCTCTTCTTGGCTTCATGGCTCGTGCCAATACCCTGGGGCGTACAGCTCTCCTCTTTGGACCCCGCAGCCTCTTTCTCTCCTTCTTCGTCTTCTTCGTCTTCTTCTTCTTATGACCTGAGGCTAACTTTCTTCTCCACGTTCGCTTCAAATAATTAAAGGCTATTACTAACGACCCGAGAATTATTATACCCTCTCGATTTTTGATTGAACAAACAAATCATTGAACAATTGTTTCACCGAATCTCATTCATCGTCTTATTCTTCTTATTCTTCTTCTTCTTATTTATTTTTTTTTCTTCTAATTATGGTATATATTCCCAAAGTATATTTATAAAACCCGAAGAGATGAAATTTTTGTTTTTTTTTTTTTCTCTTCTTTCTGTGTCTTTTCTTGATTTTTTTTCTGTTAGCTGAGTCAATTAGCCGCGTTTTTCTTACGGATTTTCATCTCGTATTTCAAAGACTGTCATGCGAGACTGAACAGTATACTAAATCTTATGCACAGTAGTTACCTATACGCATATATGTACTGAGTATATAGGAGCTAATGGCCGATCAATTTATAGCTTCTGACAAGAGAGTTCTGCGACAGCTCTACGCAACTAACTATAATAAGAGATAAAGAATCCACGCACCTATCTCCATTGCATGTTGAACATTTTTATATTCTCACTCACAAATGCTGCCTAAAATAAAAAGACGAAGAAAAAAGAAACAAAGATTTTAGTATCCTCCTATATCTGCGCACTGATCGTCAAAAAAAATGAGAGAAAGTGAAATACATAAAATAAAAATAGAAAAGTGCATTATTTTTTTTTTTTTTTTTTGTCTTCTCTGCCATGGAGTCTGACATATGTTCCAGGAAACTAAGTTTTAAAACACTAAACACTGTACACTGACTGACATTTGTTACTCATTCGAAGTTGGAATCCTCAGCTGCAGTATAGAAGACGAAGACGAAGAAAAAGAAAAAGAAAAAGAAAAAAAATCGTCAAAAAATTTCGTGCATTTGTTCAGTTTTGCTAAATGCTGCGGTGCAACAAGCAGCATATCACTATGCTATGAGCACAAATACATACACGCATATACGAGCACTTGAGCAACTGCAGCACTGCAGGATGCACAGGGGGTTTAATTAATCTGATTTACATCGACCGATCCGTACATCTACCTACCTCTACCTCTACCTCCAACTGCCGTGACAGAGGCTGCACATACCTACCGTAACTTCCTAATAGGGCTCTCATTAGGGCTAACTGCTATCCCGAAATGTTGGTTTACCTCGAGGTTCGTTGGTTTGTTAGATAGGTGTATACATACACATACACATACATCATCATGCGATTCATTCAGGATTAGAGGGTTGAAGTTCCGAATTTCAAAAACTCCACAAAAGTCAAAACCTCCTGATAAATAGACCGAAATTTTCCGGATCTTTGTTGCGAGCATTATATAGAAAGGAGGGTGTAGCCAGGGTCAATGGTTGCTAAAATTTGTGGTATTCTACGCCAGTGGTTAGAGGAATGGTAGTGTGTATAGGAGTTTTAGCGGTGAAGTGTCAGGCCACTGATAAGCCCAAGGCATTAATTTCACGCCATAGTCCCCGGGGCGAAACGGGGCAGGCGCCCCTCCGGTCTAATACAATTATGTTATAACCCCTTGCCAACTCTGCAACACCCTTCATTTCAACCGGAGGAATATGACGACGAGAATGACTAGCATGGTAGTAGTAGTAGTATAAGAATCAGGAATCAACGATTCTGCAACAAATCTCACATTCGAACTCGAACACATATCATCATCATCATCATCATCAAAGATGAAGAGCAGACCAGCTCCAACAGTTTCCAAAAAAATTGTCCATTTCACTTGACACTCTATGCAGACATACAACGATTTGACAAGTTGTGTAAACTCGAGCTCGTTAGCTGATTGTATGAGATAGACTGCACACACATACATATACCGTATTTAAACTTGTAGTTGTGTTATAACCCCGCATATATGTATACATGTCCAGCAGCAAGGGTGTCGAATGAATGCCCTTCATTTCCATACTTTGCCGATTGGTCAGCTCGACGCGGTGAACGACTAACCAGATTATTTGACCCCCCCGGTGTTAATCGATAAAATGTAGTGGGTATCCGTGCTTTTATTTTATTTATTTTTTTGGAAAATTTTCGAAGTGCATGTTGGTGATCATTTCTGCACGCAAAAAACAGTGCTATCGAATTCACTCTGTGAGGAAGTGAATATAATATGGACAGCACTTTTTTGCAGTAGAAACACAATTGTGGTGCATTCACTCATATGGACATTGAAGGACGGATGCTCCAATATACCCAATACTAGAATTGTGATAATTTCTACTGCAAAAAATGTTTTTTGCGTGTGCACGTGGTATTTTTTATATCCTCGATCAAGGATTCATATCGCACATGTGTAGTTGGTGTTGGAATCGTTCGAGGTATCGGTATGTGCGGTATGTACTACAACTAAGGTGTTACGTATCATGATCTCCGTAATAAACACTCGTGCGAATGACAGCCGCGGTTGCTGCATGCAGTTGGTTAGTTCGTTCGTTATGCCAGGCACGCGCCGCGGGACACGCGTACTCGTTGATCGACCATATGTGCGCCGTTTTACTCCAGTTAATCTCTGCACCACCATACCATATACTGGCTTTAGTATGTAACACTAGTGTACAAGTACAAGTACAAGTACCATCATACCATCACCACCACCACCACGCATCACATTTGTACTACTATGATCATTGTTAAGCGACATTTGCCTTCTCGTTGGCTATTCATTCCCTCGGCACGTAGCTACCACATGATGTGGACCGCGAAGACGTGATATACCTTCAAAAAAAAAAGGAAGATATCTTGTAAATTATGGAGTTAGTTACCACTCGATGCTGAACCGGCGAATTCTTCTTCTTCTTCTTCTTCTTCTTCTTCTTCTTCTTGTTCTTTCGATATCGGTTATACCAGCAATATAGTACATAGATCAGCGAGGTAGGTATAAGCCGATGGGAATCGACTCTTCATGTCTTAAGGATTTGCCGGGATGTATGAGCGAGCCACACCGCACCGCACCGGATCGGCTTGGCTTGGCTCGCGGAACCGGCAAGTGGGTAATTATTAATCGTTATTTTCGCCAATCACGCCCGTTTATCTCCTGGCACGCAATGCCAATTATCTACTATCCCTCTCGAGCTGAACCGAGGCCTCAACCTCAGCCTCAGCCTCAGCCTGAGCCGCGCCAAAGCAAAGATGAAACCGAGTCTCTATCTCGTTACAAAAAAAAAAAAAAAAAAATTGAATAGAATAGAATGAAAACCATCAAAAGATGAATAATTCTTTTTCCTCAATTTGTTTGTTCATATAATCAGACAAAGAGATTCTTCAAATCGTATAACCCGAAGAGCCTGCGAAGACTAAGAGAGAGAGTTTATCAAGTATATAAATAAAAAGGCAAATTTTTCATTGAATCAAAAATATAATTATATTCCCTCATTGTTTTTTGATTTAATTTTTTTATTCGGTAACTCGATGTTTGTACTCAGTACTAACTCCCTTATAACTTAAATATAACTTATCACTTACAGAATAATAATTCTGAGAGTGATTGAAATTCACCCCTTTACATTCCTTTATGCCTCTCGGTTAAAAGTTATACGATAATGGCACAAGGCTATGCAGAGACCCCAAACCTCATCACAGAGTTTCGAGAGAAATAATCGGATTTAAAAAAAGAATTAGCGAAATGGGTATAGGTAGCCTGCACTCTTTGACAAAGAATTTTATAAACGTTCGGAACGGAGTCTTAGTCCATGAAAGAATCAAAAGATACGCACTGAGAAAAAGGTCTTGTTGGAACAACCAAAATTTGGTTGTGCTAACAAGAAATTTAGTAACATCAGCCAAAATTTTGGTTAGCCCAACAAAATTTTGGTTGACTGAACAAAAAAATTTCTTTGACCTTATAATAACCAAATTTTGGTTGTGTCAACAAGAGATTTTTCTGAGTGCGATGTTCAGTCAGGATTCAGATCTCCAACGGTTTTTTTTTATATGTATATCCTAGGATGTGTATTTATTATATTATATAACGCGGAAACTGAATTTGAAAGAGAAAATTTCTCTCTCTCTCTCTCTCTCACTCTCTCAACGATATTGGACAATGGACTAAGAGTGACGTCGCGATAAAGTAGCCTATAGTAATTCAGAGGCTGGGGTAAAGTTAGGTGGACAATGACGTTTCCACCGTCGCAGGGTCGAGTCTGCAAGCATAAGCAGAAGTAGCTTGAATAAATATCAATCATAAAACGACAGAAGGAAATATTATTTTCATATTCCGATGTATTTCCTACCTACCTACCGATCATCGTACGTTCTCTTCGTACGACCACCTGGACGAGGACAATAATACCAGTAATCCAATAACACCGGCGTGTCCGCCCCGTGGAAGATCGCGTAACTTTTACAATGAGCAGCACACTTTAGAGATGGAAATCCTCAGTCCTGCAGCCCTGCACCCTCAGGACCCTGAATATACCTGAAAGCTTTTAAAAATTGTGAAATTCTGATCGATTGCAAAAATCGGTAGCAAAATCGGTCTCCAAAATTTTTATACATATATATCCTGATCCTGAAGAGAAAAACTATCGACGATATCCACAGAAGAGATATTGAATCGGCTAGGAAATTCGGAACCAACTAACTGACTGACTGACTGACTGACTGACTGACTGACTGACTGACTGACTGACAGCCGCGTGTGCCAAATCGGATAACGGTCCAACAATAGGTTGGGAGGTTAAGCGTGTTTACTATTCACTCCAGGACCTATTGACGCCACAATGGATCTCTACGAGAGCCTTTCAGTTTTCGCCATTGACAAAATGCGCAAGACTTCTCTCCTTCACCTTCTTCTTTTTTTTTTTTCTTATTCGTATGGTTTTTTTTTTTTTTTTTTTCTTCCTCTTCTTTTTTTGGGATCCTGGAAGCATTCAATGCCACGAACTAAACTGAACTTTTAGGACCTTATTCTCCTTATTTTTTCATACATATATATTGGTCCTTGAACTGACCGCTCTAAGGCCCCCACAATAAGTGCAATCAGGCAAACAGTGTGCAAACATGGAACATGATGAACAACAAACGATGTTTCATTCTACGATGATCTTTATCCATTATCCTCAAGCTGGACGATAGGTTCCAGGTTTTCTTCCGCCAGCTGTACCCACGGCACACGCCCATCGGGATGTTAAACGTTTGTCCTCAAGTTTTCAGTATTTTCAAAAAGGGCCCAAAACAAGGACCATTCTTGCACAGGCATCCATTATACTCGGACAGTGTCCACCGTCACATGCGCCTACCCGATTTACAAATCATGGGCCATTTACTCCATTGATAAATATCGGCGTTTAACGACTGCAGGCCGGAGTTCTAACAGGACAGGGCATAAAACCGAGAAGAGCGCCTCTAGCACGTAGAGGTAAACGCTACAAATCATCATCAGATGGAGCTCTTCAGACTCTAAGGTGTTGCCGTTACGATTTCACACCAAATTTTACCAACCCTTAACGGTCTCTTCAATTCCTTGTGACATTAACACAGTTAGAATCGAATGGACTGTGGCCAATGTTTGCAGAGTTCATCATCTCACTAGCTTCACTTCCTCAAGGCACCATCTTCTCATCAGTATCCTTATACTCTCGCTGCAGGTATGGAGGACATACGTATACCGGTTTACTCCTGCGACCACGATAGCAGCTAGCCTGGTACACGTACGCGTTCGACAATATACGATGAAAAGGCAGCAGCCCGGGTCGTCGAGTAGCAAATGTACAGCGGAGGAGGTTGGGCCAAGTGCATGGTATCTTGATAACCCGACCTCAACGCAACCTCTTCAGGATCCTCCACTGGGCAGTGATCCGCAGTCGATTTCAGTTTGCGGTAAACGAGCTGGAGGTGATTCCAGAGTGTAGGAGATTTTTCTGCGAGAGGTTGAGGAAAATTTTTCAAAGGTTGACGAAGCGTTTGGTATTTCATGGTCTTCCACAGGACTATCATCGCGCTTTTATACATGTCCTGTAGGAAGTCAACCGCGATGACAACCTCTGGAGGACCTATCAGGCCCATGTAATCTGACTGCAACCTCCTAGCGACACGAAAGTTAAATTAAATGAAAATGACCGTTGATGTTGATGTGATGTCAACCATTTGCATAAAGGACGTTACGTTTACCGATCAATAGACCAAGAAGTTAGATACGAAGAGGCATTAGCCGGGGGCCTAATCGAAGAGGCTTTTTAATTCAACGAAGAAAAAGACCGGAGCTCAAAAATCGCGAGGAATTGTTCGTCAAAAATCCCACCGTTCTAATTAGACACGAATTAAGGTACTGGTCAAGAGTTTGCTGCAGAGTGAAAAGGTCGGCGGTTGACCAGGAGTCGTTTCGAGTTGGAGAAACTTAACGTTGGTTTATACCAGCCACTGCGACTTCCAACGGTCCTCGTATCTGACTGTAAATGCATATGGAGGTTGTGCAACGGTGCACATAGGGTGACCAGTCAAGAAACCAACATTTCGAATACTAATAGCCTTCCGAAATATGAAAATATATGTGTAGCCTCTGATCTTGACATGTCGATCACGATTTAAACTTTTCAGAAAACGTTTCAAGTTGCTTTTTGGATCTCTAGCTTTCGGAATTTGGGAATTAGGGAACCTCCGGTGTTCTTCTCGTCGAAATTTTGCAATGACGGTGTTGAAAATTTGGAACTTTCTCTGTCTCTTCAGCATCGGCGCATCTTCTGACCGATTTTTTCGTTCTTTTTCATGGAATTCTGAATCAAATTATGCACATGATTGCAATTGCACACCGTGTATGTTTGAATACGCGTACCTAGCTGCAGCAGCTACTAAGAGTATAAGAAATTGAGAGGATGGGTTGTGTTCACCACGAAGAAGGATGTTGAGAAGGTTTGTATATGTATGTGAGAGGTCGTTACGCGGGTGTTTATGGCGCAGTTGTACGATTCAGGGCTGGTTCAGACCTTCGGGATTTTCAGATGGTGTGATAACCGGCTTCTATATACCGCGCGACCTCCGCCACGAAGACCCCCCACTGTCCAATGAGAGACATTTCTCATCATTTTCTATTCATGGTATTTGAGTTATTATAAGTACTATATGGGCACATCGTATACTCGAACAACAATTACTCGATTTATTAATACACCCCTATAAACTTTGATGAATATTACACTTCGAATTTTACACCAAAACTTATATATGCACTATAAAACGAGGGGCTATCCACACTGTGTTGGAAAAATTGAAAAACAAAATAATGACCCAGGAGGTCCACTATCATTTTTATGTCAATTTCAACACTTTTTTAGTTAAAACAACATTATTTTCACTTAAACGACAAATTTTTCTGTTTTTTCAACGGAAAATAGTGTTGAAATCAACATAAAAATTATAGTGGACCTCCTGGAACATTTTATTTCTAACGGTGCACTTAAACTTTTCGTGTAGGTACAAGTGATTCCGTGATTTCATATGATTTTGCATGTTTTCTGCTGATTTTCGATTATTTTGAAGTGATTTCGAAGAATTTCAGCTGAATTCCAGTGATTTTTTTCATGATTTCACATTTAGTGATTACAGAATTTCGATTCTATCAGAACGCAAGAAGAAAAAAAAAAATTCTACTTTGAATTATATATTGAAAAAAATACTTTTCTTCGTAATTTATATAATTTTTTTTTTTTTTTTTTTTTTTCTACCCTCACATTTCTACACGCATCTTATTCGCCCGATATGATATATTGAAACTTCTTTTTAAAGTGGATGAAAAAAGATGATATTATAAGGCAGTTTTGTCGTTCCTTTATTTTTCCAAAAACTATATTTCATTCTATATATTTCCGCACTGCTACGTCCTAGCGTATAGCGTGCCAACCCCTAAAACAGTGGTTTCGCAGACTCGTTTGCGTTTTACTAAGAACAGTGGTTAACTTATTAAATTTATCTACCGTCGTCGTAGCGTTATGTCGCAGGGTATATAAAAACTTTTAAAAATAGAATATGATTTATTTATTTTTTTGCACAACACGTTTTCCCCACTTTTTTAACTCTCTCTCTCTTTCTCTCATTCGTATTATATATCTTCCCCGAGATATTTACTGCTTAACGATGCGAGCAAGAAGTAATATGGCCACATCTTCCTCTTCCATTTCCATCTCCTGCATCCCCCACGCATTTGCTTTAATAAATTTTTAGCAAAATTCTATTATAGGTTTTTATCTTTCTTTATAGTTTCTTTCAATTTTTTTTTTTGATATTAATAATACGAATATCAGGATAATCCTCGATCTGAAAATCATTTTCTAAATTCGACCGCACCCTAATGAATATGAATATATAAATTTTTTTTTTTTTTAATGTATAATTTTCACCGGAAGTAAAATTTCTTGATTTGAAATCGACTCTGAGGTAAATACCGTAAACCTTGAGTTAAATGTTATGCGTTACGGATATTACATATAATGCGTTGATATACAATTTAAAAAAAAAAAAAAATTCGCTCTTAATTACCCCTACAACGATATTACACGCGATTATATATATCTATAATATATATATATATCCGACTGTCGATTGCCAAGGCTGCGCCAGGCAATTCCTTATTCTATAATATATAATAATAAATTTTATACTATATACTATATACGCTTGCTTTCTATGAATATAAAGAAGCCAGATATATATAATACAGAATTAAACTACACTGACAGACAACTCGTTTAAATATATCGCAATTGACTTCATACTTCAACAGGTGCACTAGATATACCCGTTTAAATCGATTTACTATACATTTATATATATATATACCTACCTACATACGCGTATAAATATTATAATAAATAGGTAAATGAATAGATGGATAGATGGATAGCTGTACAAGCTCTCGCGGTCATATTTAATTGGATCGATATAATATTTATGATTTAATTATTATTAATTGATGAAGCAATTTAAATACTAGATTTATATATTATATATTTATATACCAATAATTATAAATCGAATTAAATATAATTATATAATTTTTATATATTTATTTATTTATTCATTATTCATTCGATTCTGTTATATAATAATATAAAATACTTCTGTTAGATAATAATATAAAATTGTTCGACAAAAAAAAAAAAAAAATTATATATTTGCGGTTTTCTGGTTTTTGTTAATTCTTTTTTCTTTCTTAATACATCGTCAGAATTTAATTTCAGTTAATTTCATCTGATTTCCAAAAACTATATGTGAGATAAAAAATAAAAAAAAAAAATAAAAAATACACCCTATATACAATAAATAATTAAAATAAATGTGTAATGTATATAAATCGATATTATATATACTGCGATATTATACTAGGTACTATATTAGCTATTTTAATTGACTATTAATTATTATCGCGATTAATATATATATATCGAGATTATAATATACATATATACGAGGCTAAAGCATATAACGCAGAAAATGACGGATCATTATAAGTACGAAGGTGATGAAAACTGTATAAATATAAACAGGAAATATTGCATAATTTTATAGAAATAATAATTCTAAGAAAGAGACTAAAAAAAAGATAAGCTGTAAAAATTTGATAAATTTCTTAATTTTTTGATTTTTTGATTTTTTGATTTTTTTTTTTATCAAATCTGAGATCAGTTTTAGACGCATTATTTGAGGGCGCGTCTCTCGTATATATATATTAGGGTGGCGCAAAAAAACCGACTATTTTTTTTTTTTTTTTTGAGTCTCGGGTGAAAAAATGTTAGTTTTTGATGTTTTAAGAGCCCTCTCCAAAGGACAGCTCAAAAAAAAATTTTTAAGAGGTCGCTCCAAATTTTTTTAAATTTCAAAAATCGTCAAAAATCGATTTTTTTTTTTTTTTTTTTAAATTTTTTTTCTCGTTACGGTATAATTTTACAGTCCAAAAAAAAATAAGTTTCTGAAAGTTTCAGTTCAAAATTTAAATTTTGAAAGGTCGCTCATAATTTTTTAATAATTAAATAATTAAAAAATCTAAAGTAATGCACTGATAAATTAAAAAAAAATTATGAGCGACCTTTCAAAATTTAAATTTTGAACTGAAACTTTCAGAAACTTATTTTTTTTTTGGTCTGTAAAATTATACCGTAACGAGAAAAAAAATTAAAATTCGAATTAGAAAAAAAAAAAATTCGATTTTTGACGATTTTTGACGATTTTTGAAATTTAAAAAAATTTGGAGCGACCTCTTAAAATTTTTTTTTTGAGCTGTCCTTTGGAGAGGGCTCTTAAAACATCAAAAACTAACATTTTTTCACTCGAGACTCAAAAAAAAAAAATAGTCGGTTTTTTTGCGCCACCCTAATATATATATATATATATATATATATATATATATACCGAGAAGTTTCGTGGACGCGGAACGCTAGGGGTACCAACCCGAAATTTTTGCTATTCCATAGGCGTAGGTCATACAGTAAACTGCAGCAGCAGTTTGGTAAGTTACTAGATGTTTCTAGTAAAATCACTAGAGATCACTAGAAATCTAGTGATCATTGGTCACTAGATTTCTGGACTAGAAATCTAGTGACTAGATTTCCAGTGATTTCTAGTGATATTACTAGAAACATCTAGTAAGTTACCAAACTGCTGCTGCAGTTTACTGTATGACCTACGCCTATGGAATAGCAAAAATTTCGGATTGGTACCCCTAGCGTTCCGCGTCCACGAAACTTCTCGGTATATATATATATATATATCGGAATGGTATACGAGACCAATATGCAACCGCACAGCAGCAACAGCAGCATCCCTATTCTCGCAGTATAAGTCCCGCAGACACTCGACCCTCGTTTCCTATAGACAGGGGAGAGAAAAACCGCACCACCGCAACCCCTCGTAGAGCAAATAATTGTATTACGTTATATATTATATATATATAGTGCGGTGTGTGGTTACGCGTGAATACCACAAGTGTGACGTTACTAAAACTATAACACGTTCATATAATATGTACATAAATTTGATATAGAAAATTTCTTTCATCAAAATATCAATTTTTTTCATTTTTTTTTTTTTTTTTCTTTTTTTAAGACGTTTTGAAAAAAAAAAACGAAAAAAAAAAAACACGCATATACATCATTATACAGTCAGAATTGCATCAGCTTGCAATAGACAGAAGAATCTCGCTATTCCTGACTAAAAAAAAAAAAAAAAAAAAAAAAATTAAAATTTTTTTTTTTTTTTTTTTTTTTTAGTCAGGAATAGCGAGATTCTTCTGTCTATTGCAAGCTGATGCAATTCTGACTGTATAATGATGTATATGCGTGTTTTTTTTTTTTTTTTTTTTTTCTTTTTTTTTTTTTTTCGTGGATTTCGACTCCCGCGATATTATAATAGTAGTCGTATACCTATAGAGTGTGTATAGTATATCGCGTCACTAATGCCATAAGGTCGTAAACGGCAAAAAATTATTTTTTTTGCGGATATGCCCAAATGATGTTATATTGCATGAAAAAGATTTTGCCACCAAAAACACGAAATTTTTTTTTTTTTTTTTTTTTTGGCGCTTACGACCTTATGGCATTAGTGACGCGATATAGTATAGTATAGTAGTACGACGGTGGTTGCCTCTATGAGCTGCCCCCTACCTTATAGTCTATCTCTCGAGATGTTCGGGGTATAAATCAAGGATGGGCGTATCCGACATCGAGAGACACCGTAGAGGTTGGGAAGGAAGCACGTCGCTTGAGCAACGCCTGTTCAGATTTATTGCTAACAGAGACCCAACGATCATATATATATATATAGTACATATTATACTATATGGCTTAAAGCTTATATACATATACGTTAGACTAAAGGCGCGCAGAAACCTGCAAACCGAAAACGAACGCTAAACATTTCGTTGTATCTATTTTATCCGGGTTTGTGTCAAAGAGAGAAAAGAAGAGAAAAAGGAGAGAGAGAAAAAATAAAAAAATGAAAAAAAAAAAAAAAAAATAGACACAAAAACGTGGCACAAAGCCTGACACAGATATTCGAAGGAATTGAAATCCAAATTTGAAAAAAAAAAAGTAAAAAACGTAAAAAAAGATAAAAAAAAAAATTTTATTTTTCTTTTTTTGCGCTTCTTCTTCTTCTTCTTCTTCTTCTTCTTCTCTTCTTCAAACTCGGATTTTAGTTCTTTTTTTCCTAATTTTTTTTTCTAATTTTTTTTCCTGTTTTTTTTTTTTTTTTTTTTTTTTTTTGGCTCTTAGTTATACGGGCGTTAGGCTATAACTATTATTAGACATTGTCGCACGTAACGATATCAAAGGAAGTGTAGTAGTAAAGAAGACTTTTAATTATCGGGCGTAACGAATTATGGAAAAATGACTTTAGCGTTGTTTTATTATACCTAAATGCTATTTGGACTTTGGTGAAAAAAAAAAAAAAAAAAAAAAAAAAAAAAAAAACTTTATAGAATATCAAAGACTGTGTATAATATATTTTGTACATACAAAGAAACTGGTTCAGTTTATTAAATGATACGTGATAGCATACACGTATATTAGATATGTAAATATATATAGCGCAGTATAGCATATATATATATATATATATAGTATAGGTAAGGTGTAATTATACGACGAGATCGTTTAATTATGTGCGGGAGAACAGGAAATTCGATTTCTTTTTTTTTTTTTTTTTTTTATATATATATATATATATACTAGATTCTCGCGATTTCATATATAAATGTATATAATAGTATTAGTCAAACGATTTATCAAACGAGCGTGCGTTTCTTGTCTCGATTTTTTGATTCCTACTATTCATAGTTTTTTTTTTTTTTTTTCTGTTTTTTTATTTCATTTTCTTCAAAATTTTTGAAATGAAAACACTTTCAGATCTTTTCAAACGTGACTATATGAGTTAATTTTTTTTTTTTTTTTTGTATTCCAATTTCGTCAAAAATATTCGTCTCATTTCGGAATATATCGCAAATTTCTGATAAAGCAAAACGAAATAAAGAAAATAATAATAATAATAATAATAATAATAATAAACATTTTATTGATATAAGATTCGATCGAAATTCTATACGTGTATAGGTATGAATGAAATCAAATAATCCGACTGATTGATTGATTGATTGATTAATCGATATTTTGAATATACTACCAAATCAGGGAAAAATAAACGTATACCTACATCGAAACGTTTTTTTCTTATTTTTTTGCAATTTTTTTTCTCTCTCTCTCTCTGATTTGATGAAATAATTAATCAGACCGTTTACAGAAATCGATTTATATATCTACCTATTCCGGAAATTGCAGTCTACGATTATATACAGTGTATATATACTAATATTATAAAGCGGTTTAGCCTCGTCATGAGAATTTTTTTTTTTTTTTATTTTTTTTTTTTTCCAAATACCTACGTACATACATAGCGATCGTATATTATATGCAAGTGGGTATAGATAGATTGATGCATTAGATGGTGAAAAAAAAAAAAAAAAAAAGTTAATGATCGCATAGTATATAAAATAGTATATATTATAGAAAATATATCGGAATACATATAATACAAAAGAATCGTAGAAATGATAAAAAAAAAAAAAAAATATTAAAAAATCGTGTACATAGGTACTATATTTACATATAATTTATTAGATATCGTTTTGAAGAATGGATAGATTTTATTAATAATTTAATAACCAACCGCGATTTCGAGTTCCTATATATATGCGTGTATACAATATTACATCGCGCCATACACGTATACATAGGCATATATATATATATTATATATATATACCTGAAATATAGAAATGAAAAAAAAAAAAAAAAAAATTACAAAAAGTTGAAAAAAAAAAAAAAAAAAAAAAACCTATGTATATACATTATACATATACTCGCGTAGAAAATACACTCGCGGTTATAAACGCGCATTATACCGGGTTAGTATTTACGTGGATACGTGACGTCCGAGAAAAGTAATGGCTAGAGAGAAAACCAGTTCCTTCTTCAGCTCACTCTAGAATTTTGTACTTATAGATATATATATATATACACCTATATATATATATATACATATCGCGTCACTATAATGCCATAAGGTCGTAAGCGCCATAAAAAAAAAAAAAAAAAAAAAAAAAAAAATTCGTGTTTTTGGTGGCAAAATCTTTTTCGTCTCATATAACATCGTTTGGGCATATCCGGAAAAAAAATAATTTTTTGTCGCTTACGACCATATGGCATTAGTGACGCGATATCAGTACCCCTATCGAAACTACAAAATTTTACAATTTTTGAATAAAAAAGCTATGAAGTATTCCAAATTAGTGAAAAAAAAAACCAAAAAACCAAAAAGAAAAAAAAAAAAAAAATCTCGATAATCGTAAGATCAGAAATTTTTAGACGAATTTTTTTTTTTTTATTCCTAATATTTCTATAATATGTATAAGATAATCTGATCTAATTACGATTAACATTAATAAGACCGCGAAAACAAAAAAAAAAAAAAAAAAAAAAAAAAAAAAGGATGAAAATCCTCCGAAGATCATTTTCTGAATTTTTCGTGATAATAGCTCTGTTACATTTAAAATACGTTTTTTAAATTAGACTTTTTTTTTTTTAGGATGAGAAAGAGCGGGTGGGGAAGAAATAATGAGGAAAATGTATTTCGAAAAAGTATCGCAAAAAAAAAAAAAAAAAAAGAAAAAAAAATGACAATAATTATATACTTGAAACGCGATGGATTATTTTTATAAAGGTGTGAAATAACATGAATTAATAATTTCTATATTATATATGTATAATATTCTATATATATACATACATATATATATATATGTATATATGTGCAAAGTTAGAGAGTTTGAGTTAAGAGGATCACCGCGTTCGCGGTCGAGCTCGCGGTACCTATATACGAGAGTGTGGCTAAAGTCAACAGCTCGAAGCACCGCGAGTGCGGACATATGTATATACATATATATATAACTGTATGGTAGATAGGTAGATAGGACAGGATAGGATATGGAATAGGATAGGGTATAGGATGAGTATAGGATAGGTATATACTATATATATATATATATATATATATATGCGAGAGGGAAATTAAATATGTAAAACTGAGCTTCTAAATATTCAACACGAATTTATAACGAAAACATGATACCGCTGGACATACGGAACCTCTATATATACATATATATATATATATAGTATATAGTATACTATATAGGTATGCAAATATATATAATATTCACACTATGATATATTTATATTTATCTATATAATACCTACTATATACGGTCTAAATTCATTCAAACGTTTCAAATTTTTTGGTATAGATTCCTTGTAAAATTATAAAACTAAATTTCCTTTACAAAAAATTTGTGAATACAATAGTTTCCGAGATATGAATGATCTTAGTTTGCCAGGGCCGGCCATGCGCGGTGCCCTGTTCATATACCGTGCTGTACGCTCGAAACTACGAGATCGTCCATAACTCGGTAAGTATTGGTCACACGAATTTTTGGTAAAGGAAATTTAGTCTTAGATTTTTACAAGGGGAAAATTTTTATACATATCGAAATGCCGTATGTAATTTTTTTTTTTTTTTTTTTTTTTTTCTCACACTAATTGTCACACTTAACTGTTTAACGCGTGCTAAATACTCTGAATCGAGTATTTAGACAGGTTATAGCTACAGGTGTAAATCGTTACCTATAACGTGTCGTTAATGCCTTTGTAGTAACGACGCGATGCCTATTGCGAAGGTCGGCTTGCCACTCAATTAGTATTCAACGCTTGTCGTATATATAGATGCGACAATCAGAGGTATATATACATATGCATAGATGTGTATATATATATATATATATATATGTACACATAAATACGTATATAGACACTATAGAAACGATCGCGGTAAATAAACTTAACAGACGCAGAAATATACATAACGTGTCTATATGTATATGTCGTCAACGAGTATATATATATGTAACTGGTAAAAATAATTCTGTGAATTTTTGAAAATTTGGAAAATTTTCAAATTTAATAGAAAAAAAAAAAAAAAAATTCTTCTGAAATTTTCTTGAATTTTTTTTTTTTTTTTTTTTTTTCAAATTCGTTATAAGGATAATAGAAATTTTTTCTCTAACACTTTTTGTCATTTTTTCTCATTATAAGCGAATCTCAATTTTTGATTTTCGGCTACGGGGGGTAAAGGAGGATAAAATACTATATTATTGTATTATAATACGATTTTTATTCGCGCTATATCCGGAAGTAATTTTTGTACCTATTACAGTATACAGAGACGTTATATCCGCTCGAGTTGAAAAAAATGAAAAAAAAAAAAAAAAGAATTATATAATACTTTCAAGTTTCTTCGTCGTTCTTTATTTTTTGTTTTTTATATTTCATTATGACATTTTTTTTTTTTTTTTTTGTGAGATTTTGTTCAATTTCAACCCTTTGGGCCCGGACGTATAACACAGGGGCGTATATAAGTAAATACGCTATAAGTAAAATGTGAAGGTATAAAACGATCAGAGTTTCCTGTATCTCCATATACCATTTTATCCCCATTCCCTATATATACCAGCCCCCCCCCCCCCCCCCCTCCAAACCCTCCACACCCCCGCGTTACTTGAAAAATGATAATTTTACGCCGTGATGCAGGTTTGATAGCCGTGAAAAAAAAAAAATGTCCCCGACGATATTCCAGCCGTGTAGGGGGGCGGGGGGGGGGGGGGGCGGAATTGGGGATGAGAGGAAGAAAAAAAAAAAAGCTCGAAAATTGCCTTTTACAGAAGCTTTCCTCACCCTCTCTCTGTATACCCTATATCCATCCCTATTCCAGAGGCTAATGACAACGACAACTGTTTGATCTTCTCCTATAGTACCTATACTAAGCGTTTTTATTTTCTTTTTCCCCCTTTTTTTGCATATTTTTTATTTTATTTTTTATTTTTTTTTTTTTTTATAACACGCAACACGCGACGTTATAAAAACCATTACCCTCTCTTCCTATGTACCCATAATATTATACAAGATCAACACCTGCGCAGAGAACGTTAACGCGATTCCAAAAAATTGTGTAATAAAAAAAAAAAAAAAAGAAACAAAATTTTGATTTTTTTTGTCATTGTGTTCGGAGGGATGATGATGGATTTTTTTCTTCTTCTTCTTCTTATTCAAAAAAATGAAAAGAAAAAAAAAAACAAAAAAAACTTCATAACCCACAGATCGAAAAAAAAAAAAAATATAATATATCAGAATTTTATATTCATAGAGAAATATTCCTTATATACAGTGCGACGCACGGGTTGTACTACTACTACTATAGCACACACAGCTATCAGAACACTCTGACATTCAGACACTGACATTTTCACCCCGGGGTTGACGGCCCGCAACCCTTTGCCGCTCTCGCTCAATCACCCCATTGTCTCAGGCGTCCGCCAAGCTAGAGGCTATAGGCTTGACGTTCAGGGTACATACGTCAACGCTTCATTATGAGCCGGACGAATGACTATATAGGTGGGGGGTCCAGACGCGACGTGTCCGATTCCTTTTTTTTCTACGTTTCTTTACCAATTTTTGTTATTTTTTTTTTTTTTATTCTATTTTTTACACATTTTTAGAAAAGGCTTTCTTCCCCGAAAGTCGATTACGCAATTAATATCGATTTGAAAAAACCATTTGATGCGAATGCAAAATGATTTGGGAAGCGTAGGCTTGAAAAAGGACAAACCTTATACCGAGAATATTCGGTGAGACGCACACGGTGCGCGCGCATCGTGCAGTAGGTAGTCTCATAGAATATTCTCGGTATATAGATACGTTTGAATCGCGTATATCTATATTTCTGTCAACTCTATAATATCGATATACAATTAATCAATCGTTTTCGAAAGTTTCGCGACCCCTGCAGTACATAGGTACTCGTTGTTTTAGTTAGTATATAGGCGTACTATAACTCTGTATGGGTATAAATGCAACAGTAATAGGCAGCAGCAGCAGCAGCAGGAGCAGGAGGAGGAGGTAACCGATTAATTGTTTCGCACGGGGTTATATCACAGGGACCTGGACCCCGTCCATGATATAGAAGAGAAGTGCGGCTATATACGGGAAGAGGAATAATTGACATTGTTGCCCCTTTGTTTAACACCAGTTGGCAGTGGGGCGCGGATGCCAATGTGAAATTTATCAATATAGATTCCTCCGCATCGTATAACAACCGAGAGACATTTCACAAACCCCCTTCCCAACCCCCCCGATGAATCGAGAACCGAATAGAAATAGCTTAAATATATTCGTCAGGAAATTCCGCTGCGCGCAGAATCGATTTTAGCAAAATTTGTACATAGAGACGCAAAATTAGATACGAACTGCACATCAGATCTGCACTCAGAAAAAGGTCTTGTTGACACAACCGCAAAATTTGGTTATCATACGGTCAAAGAAATTTTTTTTGTTCAATCAACCAAAATTTTGTTGGGCTAACCAAAATTTTTGTTGATACTACTAAATTTCTTGTTGGCACAAAAAAAATTTTGGTTGAATGAACAAAAAAATTTCTTTGACCGTATGATAACCAAATTTTGGTTGTTCCAACAAGACCTTTTTCTCAGTGTGCGATATGGAATCGTGAACGAAATGATCCTGAAAAAAAAAAAAAGAAAACGGGAATTCGGGGACTTTTTTCGTTTTTTTCTTTTTCTTTTTCTTCAAAAATTTGTAGAAAATCAAGATTCGATGTAGTATTATAGGATAGCTATAGCTATAAAGTTCACGACCTTTTTCCTTTATAGGTACCATATTTTACCCCGGTTGAAAATCATCCCCAAATTTATTAATAACGAAATACGAAATATAGGTAGCAACGCCCGGTGGTATAATTCTCTATAAGCGTTCCGTTATACACGCAAAGGGTGACAACAGGCGCCTGTTGACATTTAGACCCCTGAATTTGAAGAACGAAATGATGGTGAGCCAAGGGGTAGGTATAGCTCTGCGGATATAAATCCTTAAAAAAAAAAAAAAAAAAAGGCACATACACAGAAAGAAAGGTTGCGACTTGATTCAAGATAATTTTGGGGGTCCTAAAATGAAGACCGAAATTTTCTCGAATCAAATAAAAAATTTTGTCTCGAACCAAGAAAATTTGGAAAATTAAAAAAAAAAAAGGCACATACACACAGAAAGAAAGGTTGACTTGATTCAAGATAATTTTGCGGTCCAAAATTTGAATGAGCAAAAAATTTCAAATGCGGTCCAAATTTTCCAAATTTTCTTGGTTCGAGAAAATTTTTTGATTTGATCCGAGAAAATTTCGGTCTTCATTTTTGGACCGCAAAATTATCTTCAATCAAGAATAATTTTCTTGGCTAAGGGATGAATCTTGCGTTTTGGGGGTACGAATTTTTTTTTTTTTTTTTTGTTTCTTTTGCGTTTTTTTTTATTTTCTTCGCCCATGGGGCTGTGTCAACCCTTAGATTCTGGCATTAATGATATACTTGCGTACATAACAATAGGGGGTAGAAAAAAAAAAAAAAAGAATCGAAATAGAAGAAGAGAACCAAAAAAGGTCTTTGGTGAATGAAAAGTGTTAAAAAATTGAACATGTGTATATAAAAAGGGGTTTGTGGTCGATCATATCCCATAGACGACGACGTATGAGAGAGAAGATCTATATATCCTAGTTATAGACCTTTAGGTCCTTTTTAGTCTCGAAGACGCGGTGGATATGTAACCCTAGTAATGGGATTGGCATTGTTGCTATTAACATGACAATGTGATCGTAAACGGCCTTTTCTCTTCTCTTCTCTTCTCTTCTCTTCTCTTCTCTTCTATTATCTTCTATTCTCTTCTCTTGTGTACGACACCTATCCAGTTCATAATGGTAGGTCTAGGATATAGTGTACCCCGATGCATCCTGCTGATAGGGTAGACGGCCTAAACACACACGTTGTTATGATAATTATCGAGACCGTTCCTTCTGATTCTTATTCTTCTTCTTCTTCTTCTTCTTCTTTTTTTTTTTCTATTTTCTATGTATAATGCTCGTTCCGCGATGTGACATAGGCTTCCATTTGGAAGGTTTACACATATGTTTATCGGGCATACCCTAAGACCTTCACAATATTGTGATATCCGATGCCCCCGTATACATATATATGCGGAACCTATACACACACACACACATACACACATGTATGCTACACGTAGAAAAATTTATAGTAAATTTTCTCATACTCATATAGTAGTTGTGTCATATACTTCCAATATGACGATCGTTCCGATACATTATACTCAATGTTCCATGAATGTGAGAAAGACATTCCTATATTCATGGTGATATTAGGTATAAAGTATAGGAACAATCGTCATATTGAAAGTATATTATACAACTACTATATGAGTATGAGAAAATTTACTATAAATTTTTCTCTATTAATTTCTGATTAATTAAAATTGAATATATAATATAGTTTGAAAAATAAACGTCGAGACGTTATACGAGTTGCGTATATATTACGACTATAATATAAACTCGAATACCATAATGATATAACGTGTAACCATGATGACCATTACCACACCATAGCTTCTCATATAATTTCCTATAACCGCAAGCTATAGATACATATATAATAATTAACGTCCTGCCTAGATATATCATAAGATGAATAACTAACTTTTGGCGCCAACGAACATCAAAATTTATAATCACCGTAGATATGTATAACTACCTATACCACCTAAATTTTACGTCTCTTTCATCCTCCCTTATATATACATATGTACGTCTATAGTTTTAATTATACTATTACATATCTATAGTCGTACCGCGTAAGGAAGTAGGGAAAAAAAAGAAAAAAAAAGAAAAAAAATAAAGGGAGAAAGTAGAATATAGAAAAAAATCAAAGAGATAAAAGACAGAAAAAAAAAAAAAAAAAAAAACGTTCTAAGTATTCCAAAAATTATGGAAAATAAAACAACAAAAAAAAAAAAATTGTATCAATTCCGAATTCGTGACAAATATTTTATAGCGTGAACGACCCTTGTCGAAATTTTCAGTCGATATAATTCTTCAACCATTTTTTCTGAAATACAAATTTTTTCGTTAAAAATTTAGTCGAATCAATTTTGATGAAGATTTGAAGAAGAAAAAAGAAAAAAAAAAAAAAAAATTGAAATTTTGAAAACATCCTGCCAAGGACTAGCAATTAATGCGTATATAGGCGACAGGAAGCATCGTAATTATCACCTCGTGCAACAGATCGATGTAGTAAAAAGCTCGTTTACTATATATATATATATATACTATATAAAACTAGATCCTCGTCGTATAAAGAACCTTTCGAGTAATTTTATCTCTTTACAGTCGTGAGATCTGAAATGCTAGTGCAAGTAGGTACAGCTATATAGCTGAAAGGTAGGTTTTTGTTGCACTTTACAGCATCTTGAAGCGGCGTCTCGACGTCGTCGGTCTTATATACGAATTATACTTGCCGGACTGATTACATTATTAATCGCAAGACTGTACTAAGTTGAAATTCTGAATTTCGATTTTTTTTTTTTTTTTTTTTTCGGAACGTATTAAATTTCAGAGTTATCAAAATTCCGTAAAAATTCGATCTAATAGTATTTCGAGCGAAATGTACGTTTTCCAGGAAAATACCATTCCGAAATATGCTCTGATTCGAGTCAATCTGTATAGTAATGAAATTTAGAATTTCGCAACCTCCTTCTATATACAGGGTGAGTTTCCTTCAAAGGTTCTATAAAGTGGATGCAGGTACTTACCATATCGAAAATACTCACCCTGCGCCCTTATTTCTTACTTCAATTTATCAAATTTTCGATCAACTAGGTATAGGTAGTAGTTTTCTATCGTTTACCTATATTATAAATAAAACTCGAAATAAATTCACGGTAATAATAATAATAATAATAATAATCTAAAGTGCGCAGTGCATATCGAAAAAGAGCACGTTTCAAATTCCGGGTGGAAAAGAGCATGTTTCAGATTCCGGATGGAAAAGAACACGTTTCAGATTGAGAATGAAAAATAGCACGTTTCAGATTCACTCGAAAACTAGCACAATTCTGGTTGAACCGAATATTACTTAATTAGCAAGTGTCAGGTAGGTTTATTATAAGATTGAATTAATCATTCAATGATAAAATTGAATCGAGTTTTTGTGCATAATTGTGCATTTCCAATTTCATAATAAACTTACCTGACACTTGCTAATGAGTAATATTCGCTTCGCCTGAATTCTGCTAGTTTTCGAGTGAATCTGAAACGTGCTCTTTTCCACCCGGAATCTGAAATGTGCTCTTTTCCGCCCGGAATTTGAAACGTGCTCTTTTTCACCCGGAATCTGAAATGTGCTGTTATTCGTATCGGGCGTTGATATAATATGAAAAATTGTATATATATAGGAAAAAGAGAATTAACTATATAACGTAGATTGAAAAAAAAAATTCTACGTCGCATATAGGTATATGTATTATATAGGTACCACCACCACATACGTCCTAGAGTATACAGTTAATATTCTCTAATTTGTAGTGGTAGCCAGTCGACGAGGCGCCATACCGTTTAACTTCTATATAACTTAACTCTGCATCAAGGCATCGCAGTCGCTTATATGCAAAGACGCCACTAAATAACCCATATATACATGTATATAAAGAAATTTGAATTAATTAATAACGTGAAGAATTGCATTAGTATATAACAGTAGTAGCCGCACCATCCTTTGGGTCTGACTGTAATAATAATCATAATTATCTCTCTCCTATATATACATTATATATATATATATATATATATATATATATATAGGAGGCATTCCATATACAGAATCAACGTGGGCCTGACCCTCGACCTCTCGGATTTGGTTTACGATTTTTTATTTTATTTATTTATTTTTTTTTCTTTTATATACAATCGCCCCCAACTCTAATAAACAGAACACGGATTTTTTTTTTTTTTTTTTTTTTTCTTCAAATTTTTCCAAAAAAATTATTAACTCCGCAAAAAAAAAAACAAAAAAAAAAAAAAAAAAAAAAAAAAATTGAAAAAGAAGGAAAAGACGAAAAACGTGTATATGTATAAGAATTCTCTCTCATGCTATATGCAGCTTATATACCGCGCGCGACCTTTTGCCGCGGAATAAATCCGCGCGATCTAAACGAAATTCGACGATTCAGCAAAGGTTTGGTTGAAAATCCGATGGAATGAGGGTGGCAAAATAGGAGGGTAGTAGGGGGGGCTGGGGGGGTGGGGGGAGGGGGTTGCAGGTTGGGGTCGACGGGAGTTTTCTAGCGTACAAATAAGGCGTCCGGAGACAAATGACGCGAAGAGGGATCAGCGTGCGACACACAAAGCGCCCCTGTTCGGGGGGTGAGAAGCCCCCGGGTCCCCGAGGTCCCCGTAGCACCCTTCCGAGTCGGAGGTGACGTCACTGACAATGGAAGGTCGAGCTGTGATTAAAGATCGAGACTCCGTAAAAACTCCTTCAAAACTCTCGCTGCGGTATATATATAGCTATACCGCGAGAAAGAAAGAGAAAGAGAATAAAAAGAAGAAAAAAAAGAAAGAAAGAGAATAAAAAAAAAAAAAAAAAAAAAAGAAACGAAAAAAGAAAAAAAAAATCCAGGAGAGAGAAAAATATATAGAGAAAGAGAAAGAAAGAGAGATTCGCGTGAGATATTGCCTACGAACGAGCGACAGCTATATGACGGGTCCGTCGGGAAACCCCATCCCTCAAAATATCTTTTCGCAATTCACGCCCCCAACCCCCCCTTCCCCCCTCCATATAACATCGGTATTTGATTTTTGGACTGTTTTTTTTTTTTTTTTTTTTCACCCCCAAAACATTAAAGAAATG
>OX031017.1:1532235-1534735 GCA_943736025.1 Tenthredo mesomela
CGGAAAAAATGTCGAGACAAAAATTATAATTACATCGATTACAAATTCTATATAATAAATCATACCAAATTAATTGATTAATTAATTAATTTATTTATTCATTGATAGATAAAAAAAAAAAAAAAAAAAAAAAAAAAGAAAATGAAAATGTTTGGAATTATAAACATAATTCGTCGAAATCGCTTCTCGGTCTGAAACTCAGAAAAACAGAAAACAATAAAAAAAAATAATCGAAGAAAAAGACAGAAAAAAGAAAAAAAAAAAAAAAAAAAACGTTTCGAACTTTAAAGTTGAAAGAAATAATTTCTAATTTTATTAAATTATTAAGAGAACGCGATGCGATGATGATTAATATAATTATGATGTTGCCGGGAAGTTTGAGATTTGAGATTTGAAATTTGAAATTTGAAATTTGAAATTTGAAATTTGAAATTTGAAATTTAAAATTTAAAATAAAATTATATAAATAAATAAATAAATAAATAAATATTACAAATATCTATGATGGGAGGAGGAGGAGGAGGAGTGTAGTGGGGTAAAAAATTGTTATCGCGAAGTCGATGTAAAATATAAATGTATAATATATGATATAAAGTTTTTTTTTTTTTTTCTTTTTTTTTTTGAGGGTTTTTATATATTAAATTATGTAATTAGAATTTATTATTATACAGTATAATTATATACAGTGCGCTGCGAAGTGATATCAAAATTTCGAGAGAGAGCATAAAGAACTTAAGGGGGTTTTTTCCCAGTCTGGAGCTCCAGAAGGTGTGCATGTTTTTCAAAGCGTTGTGCCGTTGAGAGTTGTAGAAGGAAAAAAAAATGAAGGAATATGTTTCGAAAGAGCGAAATTTAAGTTTCAATTTGAAAAAACAAAGTTGACAATATCATCAAAATTACGACCTCTATGGCCGTTGAAGTCATGGTCTGCAAAAAGCAGCGCCGAAAACGGTAAACAAGATTGTAACCGAACGGAGTATCTGAAACCTAAGAACAAGGAGTCATTTTGATGGTCAAAGTACCATCTAAGCTTCTATGGAACCGATTTTTGATAAACCTAAATTTGGGTGAGTTGCGAATTTTTTAATCAAAAAACTTAAATTTCCTCGATTTTGACAACTGTTTTTGCAAGTTATTGATAAACCAAAAGACGGACGACAAATCCGTTCCATAGAAGCTTAGATGGTGCCTTGACCAATCAAATGACTCCTTGTTTTTGGGTTTCAGATGCTCCGTTCGGTTACAATGTTGTTTACCGTTTTCGACGCTGCTTTTTGCAGACCATGACTTCAACAGCCAAAGAGGTCGTCATTTTTATGATATTGTCAACTTTTTTTTTTCAAATTGAAGCTTAAGTTGAGCACTTTCAAAACATATTTTTTCATTTATTCTCCTTCTACAACCCTTAACGGCACAAAGCTTCAAAAAACACACACGCTTTCTGGAGCTCCAGACTGGGAAACCCCCTTAAGAAGAACTTAAAAATTGAGAAACTGCAGCGAGAAAGTGAGAAACGAGTAATATAAACTCTATATATCTCTTTATCTCTCATTCTCTTTATCCATCTATCCTATCTTATCTATCCATCTATCTATCTCTCTCTATTTTTCAAGATTCCTTCAGTGGTACGTCAAGAAGTCATAAATTTCCATTCATAATCAGCCCTTATAGCTATCTGCCCGGGCGGGTGATCCTCGTCAAGTTTTATTCCAACACCAAACTGCCCGTTCGCGTCCCTTCTATTCGTCGTGTGTATATATACCGTGAATATTCGGTGAGAGTAGACAGTCTCCTTCCTACGGTAAAACCAACACAGGCGCGCACCGCGTGCGTGAGGCTCGGTCGGGACGAAATGAGGTGCCAGTAGCATTGCATCCCCTCCCGCACGAGCCTCACGCACGCGGTGCGCGCCCGTGTTGGTTTTGCCGTAGGAAGGGCACTGTCTACTCTCACCGAATATTCTCGGTATATATCCTTTCTTCGCATTCGGGTATACTACCCACCTATACGTTAATCTCTTCAATAACTCTTATATACTTCTTCACCCAGCTTCATATCAAAATCAGTTTTTTTTTTTTTAATTTTTTTTTTTTTTTTTTACTTTTATCTTCTCTCTCTCTCTCTCTCTCTCTCTCTCTATTTTTCAACCCGCATAGTCTAAACTTCACACATATTATATTACCTATACATAAAATCAATTTCTAAATTAACTTTGTTATAGAATTCCTTAATTTAAAAAATAAAAATTAATTTAAAAAAAAAAAAAAACAAACACAAAAATCATATCAATATCGATTTTATAATTTCAATTTTCCAAATTTTCAATGAATGTGAAAGAAAACAGAAATAAAAAAAAAAAAAAAAAAAAAAAAGGAAAAGAATTTAAATGATTTTTTTTTTTTTTTTTTTCGTTTTTCTCTGTTTTTTTTTTTTGTTGTCAATTTATTCCTCTATATTATATGAATTCTTATTTTATTTATTTATTTATTTTTTTTTTTTT